>OZ007589.1:41429210-41617990 GCA_963931845.1 Maratus michaelseni | reverse complement strand
AAATAAGCTAAAAATCAAATCATTCATTCCAGAAATTAAAAATGAATGCAAAGGCGAAATAATAGTTAATTCAATCATTGTTAATGAAAAAATAATTGATATAGAAAAATTTAGTAGCCTAAAAAAATTGTTAAGAGTCACTGCTTACGTGATATATTTTATAAAATTGCTAAAGGGCAATCACGAGAAAGTCTGTGCACTTACACCAGAAAATCTTCGAGAAGCAGAGCTGTATTGGATAAGGCTAGTTCAAAGTGAATTTTTTTCTAATGAAATACAGTGTTTAAAAAATGCCAAACCTCTTCCAAAAGACTCGCACTTGCTTTGTTTGAACCCATTCCTTGATTCCGAAGGCGTCCTGCGTGTCTCTGGTCGACTTGGGAAGGCTGATTTTTCAACGGATGAAAAACACCCGATAATTCTTCCGTCCAAAACGAAGTTTTCCGAATTGATAATTTGGGATGCTCATGTTAGAGTATTTCATTCAGCTGTTTCTCACACCCTCGTACAAGTGAGAGAAAAATTCTGGTTACTAAAGGACTGGAAAGGACTAGGAAAGAATATTTATTCTAGAATATTTTAATTAATGTTTAATATCTATTTAGTGTTTGATGTGTCTGTCTGCGTGTTATGTACAAACAATAAAAACTCAACTGAAAAAATGCATTATTTGCAAAAGGTTTTCATCAATTCCAGGAGACCAGACGATAGCTCCATTGCCACCTGATCGTGTCGAACAGTCAGCTCCATATAGCGTAATAGGAGTCGATTTTGCAGGACCTTTATTTGTCAAAGATTCTGACAGCAAACAGTATATATTGCTAATAACGTGTGCTGTAACAAGAAATATCCACCTGGAACTTGTTGACAATTTGTCAACACAAACATTCTTACTTGCCTTTAGACGGTTCATCGCTCGTCGTGGATTATGCTCCGTTATTTATTCCGATAACGCACGAACATTTAAACGCGCTGAAATAGAACTTAAGAGACTATGGACTATAGTGACTCATCCAGAGATGAAAGAATTTTTTGCTTCCAATAACATAAAATGGAAGTATATAATGGAAAGGGCCGCCTGGTGGGGCGGATTTTATGAAAGAATGGTAAGGTCTGTAAAAACTGCGCTGCGAAAGACATTGGGCAGATCTTCTCTGACCCTTAATGAGTTGCATACAGTACTTATTGAGGTTGAAGGAATGGTGAACTCCAGACCCATGACATACATAAGTGATGAAAGGCAGGACCCCCTACCATTAACTCCTGCCCATTTTTTAATAGGGAGAAGAATATCTTCTCTTCCCCCCGTACGGCTTCACCTTGACTCTAATTTCTCTTCTAGGAAAGAATTGCTTAAAGCCTTTAACTATCGGGAAAAATTGATGCGGCTGTTTTGGTCTAGATGGAAGAAGGAATACTTATTAAATTTGAGGTCAGCCCACCAAAGTTTAAATAAAACCAATCTTCCCCAATTTAAAATAAATGATGTTGTTTTAATTAAAGATGATAAATTACCCAGAAATTTCTGGAGTTCAGGTAAAATTATAGAAATATTTCCTGGAAGAGATGGCAAGGTGAGAGCCTGTAAAATTAAGACTGAAAAGTCCATATTGAACAGACCTGTACAACTGCTTTTCAATCTTGAACTATAATGGACTGAGATAAAATTTGAACTTTAATAACTGGACTTTAATATAAATTTTCTTCTTCCTTTATTTAGTTGAATCAGTGTTGAACTCTCTCTTTTTTTAAATTAGCCTTGAAGTATGTATAATTTTATTATTATTCTATGTTTGTATTTGATTTAATTTGTATAACTTGTATTATTATTTAATGATTGTATTTCATTTAATTTGTATTGTTATATATATATGTTTAGTGATGAACACCCCTATGTTCATGGTGGGGCAGTGTGTTGCAAATCACTTGAGCGGCGGAGATTGGCGCCGACTGTCTGTCTACCGGGGAGTCCCCTCTGTGACAGAAGAGAATTAATTTCTGTATCATGAGGTGCTCGGATCGAAATGGAAGCAAAATGTCGCTTCCTAAAATTTATTCTAGAATATTTTAATTAATGTTTAATATCTATTTAGTGTTTGATGTGTCTGTCTGCGTGTTATGTGTTCGTATATTAAACGAAGAAAAAGACAAATCGTTAGTATTATTTTACCTGAAATACACCAGAATCTCGTAACAAGAAATGATATTTACTGCATTTCTCCAATTCCTTCAAAAATCATGAATTACCAGATTTCATTCAAGAATGTTGATTTCTATATATTATTATGCTCTCCCAACCAGCACGCTTGAGTGCTTATTATGATTAATTATTTTATCCTTCAAACATATATACAGCTAGATAATAGATTCATTGATGATTTCAGCTGTTATGTGACAGGTTTTGCTATTCTAAAAGTGTCACATTTCTTTTTCAGAATTTTGTGAAGGGTCCTTTAAAGGACTGAAGTTCTTCCTAAACTGCTTACAGATAATATTTTTCATGGTTAACCTTTTCTTGCGAGACACTAAACATGAAAAAAAAAATATCAGAATGCAGCCACAATAACATTTTGAATGTATTATTTTATAAATTAAATTTCAATTTTTCCAATTTGGTTTCCAATTTTTCCTGCTTTTACCTGTCCAAACCAGTGCCTGATTTACGGCAAGACATTCGGATCACGGGACAGTGACTCCGATTTTCAGGGGCCCCAAATGCTACTCAGGATTTTTCAGTTACTGGCAAAAATCTAATGAAGTTTGACTATTAAAATACAAGATTAATATGGAGAAAAATCTGTTTATTATTTTTTTCATTTAAAAATAAGGAGCTATTTCACTCACGCGAAAACACCCGCTTGCTTATATATCCTATAGGAGAAATTTTTTCATATATTTCGTTTTCATTTCAATCTTTTTAAAAGTTTTTTTTGTGATTGGATAGTTGAGGTCGATCTCTACAAACGCCTTTTTTTACTTTTCGACTTTGTTTAATTTTTTTTTTTTTTTTTTTTAAATAGGATGGTTTTACTTTCGGAACCAATTTCGAAATATCGTCAACAAAATAGAACACTAAAGATCGACTGTGAGGATCTTATAAAAACTTTTATTGCTAAAAAATTTAGAAGAAATTTGATAAAAAAAATCATTACATATCACAAAATTATTAAAGTCTATAGTGGTTATCTTAATAAGTACAGTTTCCGCTTTCAATAATATATATATATATATATATATATATATATATATATATATATATATATATATATATATATATATATATATATATATTACTCAAAGTCGCTATAAGCATCGGTGCAAGAGGGTCCCCAAATTTGCAACTAGGCCCCTGTCTGAACTTCGGGTTAAGTTGGCGCTATATTTTTTTTTTGGTGCGGGTCGGGTTGACCTACTTTTTAGTTTCGGATCAGATTGAAGTTCGTTATTTCTGTTTCAGATAGCTTTTTTTTTTTTTTTTTTTTAGGGTTTCGTTCATCTCACGAAACCCCATTACTCCCGCTCCGTTGTCTGTCCGTCACAGAGCCGTTCTCAGAAACTATATAACTTACAGGCATGAAAATTTGTGTACTTATAGCTAAATACCTACTATGAAACTCAAACTATTAAAATTCGAAAAAATAGTATTATAAATAGAGATATTTTAATAAATAGAGATAACACAATTTAATGCTTATATACATCGATACAGGCCTATATCAATATAGGCTTAGCTATGGGCCCGTTCGCTTTTTTGGGCCTAATTTAACACAATTGAATGCCTATATACATCGATACAGGCCTATATCGATATAGGCTTAGCTATGGGCCCGTTCGCTTTGTTTGGGCCTAATTTAACTCAATTGAATGCCTATATACATCGATACAGGCCTATATCGATATAGGCTTAGGTATGGGCGAGTGAGATCTTTGTTAACACTTTTGCGATTTACTGTTTTCAACTGATTTACGTCTATATGCTATTCAAAGTCGGAAAAGTGTAAAAGTTTGTGAAGTACTGTAACATCCTGATAGACACAAAGATCTTATTCACTGTTTTACGTCTATATGCTATTCAAAGTCGGAAAAGTGTACAAGTGTGTGAATATCCGTACAATCCCAATAGACACAAAGATCTCACTCACTGTTTTTGACTTTGTGTGTTATCTTTAACGGAATGTAATCAGTTCGTCGGAAGTAATTTTGCTTTATACATAAACCATCTGAAGATCCAATTTATGGCTTGTGTGTTTATTTGATGGCTTCTATGCCGAAATAGAAAACAGGCCATACATTAAAAGATATTAAAAGCTTATTAAATATGTATTTATTACACGTGTAATTTAAAAAGAGACAAATCACTCAACTGAAATAAAAGTCAAAGGAACTTATAATAATTTCTCCTTAATTGATGATAAACTACAGGATATTTCAAACGTTTATTTATAATTCAATTTGATTTATAAAATCTATGAATAATATTTGATGACTTATTGAATGAAGTATTTTTTTTTAATTATATACTTAAACACCACGCATCAATATTAGAGAATTTATAAGTCAATCCTGAATTATAAATAAATGTTCAAAGTAATATTTGATGACTCATATAATGAATTATCTCTTTTTTAACTACATAGCTAAAAACCAAGCACCAATATTAAAGACTTTATAAGTCAATCTTTTCGTCGAAGCATGATATTTTTTTCCCCGTTTGAGAAAGAATTATGTTATAGACAGGTTTTGCTTAGACACGTTTCACTGTAATACATCTATGCTCTTCAGAAGTGCTTTATATAAAGGAGGTTGTAACAGTCTTAAAGAATACCTGAAAAAAAACGGTACTTGTCTATAACTGAAAACTTTCATAATATTTTTAAAATTCTACTTGCTAAGACGAAAACGTGTCTAAAACGGAATTTTTCAGAGGTCACTTGAGATTCCGTATTACAAGTATTTCTGTCTGTGTATATATGATTCAATAAATATACCTCGAACTCCACCCTTGCCCCTCCCAAGAAAGTTCTTAAATGGCGCCCCTCACTGTACTTGTCGCCTACTTGGAGACAAAGGGCCAATGGGCACGAATGGGTTCGCATAATCGCTCTGAGTTTTCCATGGTTATGTTCCCTTAGAGGGAACCCTCCCCACGGAGGGCAAATTGGCCGTCATGTAATGTTTGGCTGAAATCAGAGTAAAAAAAGATGATTAAATGTTTTTTGAATTAAATTGTTTTATTTAATATATACATATAAATACAAAGATACAAATAAATGAATACATCAAATGATACAAAACTGTTGCTTGATGAGTTCGGAGCTGAAAGGAAAAAAAAAAACTTATATTATTATACAAAGGTTATTCCATTTATCCCTTTTTTTTTTAACTTATATTTTATGAAACTTAAAATAAAAAGTTTTTTTTTTTAAATTATATATATCTATACTAATAAAAGAAAGTTTCGCTATGTGTGTGTGTGTCTGTTGGCGATGGCTAGCAAATTCTACCCCATCCAGAAGTCTGGAAATTTAGGTGTGGATAGTCCTAGGTCTGACCATGTGCACCTGAGTCTCAGAATTTTAATATTTTGATAATTACTATAGATATTAATTAGAATATCATTAAACATCGCATTGAAAATGCCATCTTTTAAATCAAAATGACGAAAGAAATGAAGAGGCGCATTGGATTTGCAAGCGGAAATGAACGAATTCTAAATAATTTTACTAATTAGCGAATTTTAAGAAAACTAATTAAGATATCAATTTGAAAATTTCTGATCATATGTAAAAAAAAATTCTGCATGCGTCTATGCAAATTTTGAAAAATTCGGCCGGTAAGTTTTATTAATTTACACAAAAAACTGCTAAAAATCTGCCGCCGCCAATGAAAACGATACCAGAAATTTTTAGACAGGCATCTGCTTTCATTAAAAACTGAATTATAAAGAGATCTGTTTCTCTTGTCGATCCCTCTCATTTAGTTTGCGAAAATGAAAGGAAATAATTGCCAAATTTTACTAATGAAGAAAAATTTAAGTAACTAATTAAGATATATATTTGAAATTGAGGTCGGGAAGGGGTGTCATCTGCCGGCTATTTTAGCGTAGCGTCTTCGTTATGTTCTAATTATCAGAAAAATGTAATTATTTTTTTAATGATCGCGTTAATGTAGGTGACGGTGGTTCTCTTGGACAAATTATTCATAATGTTTGTGGGTATGGGGAGGGAGCGGGTTAAGGCCTTTCTCTGAGATTGTAATTATCTCGGGCCCGTGCAACGCCTGGCGGGTTAGTTAGTTATATATAATATATATATATATATATATATATATAATTATATTATACCAGGAGTAAACGCTTATTCTCAGTAGCAGGTAATATTAATGATAAAATACATAACAGATTAATTAGAAAAGGCTTAAACGGTTAAAAAGTAACTTCTAATAAAAGTATTGCATTAATCATATTTATCATTATAGTGTTATTACAAATTATGAATACAATGGAGTTTATATGTGAAGTAGGAGGGTAAAAAAAAATAGATTTTCAAAATTTAATATACCATTTGGCCACCATGATTGCGCAATGCAAAATAATAATAATAATAATAATAATAACAATATGAATTTATATATAGATAATGCATTCTTATGCATTATAGTTAGAATCTTTGTGATAGTGACTTTACCTTGTTATTAACACTTTCCAACATAATTCAAAACTGTTTATCAATTCGGTTTTTCTCTGTATGCCCGTGCTCTAACTCGCGTAAATATAGTCTAGTTGCCACGCATTTGATATGTTAATGAGGTTTACTATAGCAAGTTCGGTATTGAAAATGAAGCATGTAGAGTTTAACTTCATTTACAGGGACACTTAAGAGAATTGTTACATTAAGGTCTATCGGGAAGATTGCAGTGTATTTTAATGATGTTACACTACTATTCAAAACACATTTAAATTTATACACACACACTTTATATTTACTACAAGAGGCTTTATAGAATAGGGTGTGCATAACATTCATTGCTCATTTACAAGGGCGCACAAAAGAATTTTGTTTCATAACTGTCTAAGAACAATAATTACTAGAAGTGTGTTTTAAGTTGTGGTACACTGTAAACTAAAATGTCTGAAATTCAGACAATGAAGTGTCTGAAATGAATGGTTAAAAAAAGAGATCATTACTCCCAGAACCCAAAACCACCCCCAGTTCAAAACTTTATCTATCTATCTATATCACTTTTTTATAGACACAACTTCAATAAGTATGCACAAATCTCTTCGAAAATGATACATAAAATCAAGGTGCATAAAATCTCGGCCAAGTTCGCTAATGGGCAAAATCGAACCGGGGGGGGGGGGGGGGTTCGATTTCCCATATCTTCTTAATTATGATATCCGTTTAAAGTTATTAATACTTCTAGGAAAAGGGCCGACAATTTATGTATGACAACTTCTTTTGCATACTCCAGTTTAGTAATTTTTCTAAAATCAATTTTTCAAAGATTTTCTTACTGGTGACCGTTAGTGCAATGGGCTTATACCCCCCAACGTCGTTCCTGTGTTTGCCCGGTTTTTTGATGGGAAGCATAGTGACCTCTTTCCAAGTTTTTGGAATAATCTTGGTTTGTGCTATGTCATTATATATCGCTAGTAAATGTGCCAATGTCCTACCCTCCAATTGTTTGTAAAAACTCATTTTTAATCCATCGACGCCAGGAGTCGTGGATTTACTTTTCTTGATGATGCTCTGTAATTGAAACCTAGTGAATTTAAGGTCAGTACCATCATTCCCCGAGAAGTATATAGGAATACACTGTTAAACTGCACTATTTTGAAAAACTGTGGAATGAGCATTCGCTTGGGACTTAGCGTCTGGCGAACAGTTCGGGAAACAATAATCTGTGTTCGTATCATCGTATCCTTATCCTCATTATTACTGACCCTACGAGTTATCTTGAAAATCTTCGGCACCCTTCCTGCCTAACTAAAAATGATGAGAAGAGTGCCTTATCAGAATAAATATATATCTAATACCTCCTTTTATGCGTAACCAATGAATCCCCAAAATTAATAAGTAATACTAATAATATAATAGTATAATTAATATAAGTATAATAATAGTTATAATATAAGTATAATAATAGTTATAATATAAGTATAATAATAGTTATAATATTATAACTTACACGGTAAAACAGTGAGATAAACACTTCTGTACGACACGCCAAGCGAATTTCCCACAATGCACGAGTACCACGCTTCATCTGCTTCTGTAACGTTGTCTATAATCAATATGTGGGGGTCTGTAATGTTTGGATCTGTACTTTCAAGTGGCGTGACGTAAGGTGTTTCCAAATCATCAATATAAGACCCATTTATGGAGTAATGGCGTAACCACCGCATTCTTGGCTGTAAGTCGCTTAAGAACCTGCATTCGAACCTTGCTCTGCCTCCGACGTATGTTGTTTTGTTCATGAGGTAACAATCTTTAAAAATAGGCTTGTGGGGGATCCGCTCGTATACTTCTAATTTGTATGTCCAATTTACAGAGCCCTCAGAATTAAATACGATGCACTCATATTTTCCTGCATCAGAACTTAGAAGATCATCCATTTTTATAGCATATTTCCTATATATAATCTAAATGAGGAAAAAGAGAAAAGCGTCTGATAAGAATTAACAAAGCTTGAAGAGAAAAAACAAATTGTGCGAATAAAATTATTATAACTTGTTTATTTCATTGTAAAAACCATTTTATTCCATATGATAAATAGCTCTTCCATATATGCCTGTTTATTTGTTTGTATGTGTGTGTGTGTGCGTACATACGCGCGCGCTCTTCATATTATCATAGCAATTATTAGATATAATCATGGTAGTGAAAAATGAGTATGTACACAGTGGTCCTTGTAATATCGTTGAAAATGTATGTGAATAAGTTACAGTCCTCTGCATTTTGCAGCAGCAGTGTTTTTACAAATAATTATTTTCCGGATAAACGAACAGTTGAAGGATGCTGTTCGGGGGCAGCCTTTTGAACAATCACCAGATCAATGTTTTGTAAAATATGTGGCGCCTCATCATTTTGTGCTACGAAAAACCGTTTCCTTTGGCAGTGATAATTTGTTAAGACCTTCAATTGTCTGTGGTTTGTAAAAATAGGGAAGAATTTAGAAGTATGTATGTACGAGTGAATAATGGATTTCATACAGGATGAGTCACACACGGGCCAAATTCTTAACTTTTATACCGGGTCGGGCCCGGGTCTGTATGTGCATATCTCTAGGGAGAATGAATTCCATGCCAAACTCGTCCCGGAAAAAATAAGTGTACCCCGGCCCGGCTCGAGTCTACAAAATAAAGGAATATGTGGCCAGGAAAGAGTGGATAACAGGCAAGGTCTGAGTTTGAAGACCTTTTATTAGCGCAAGACGGGTATTATCCATCCGAAATTGGTCGCAACCGGGCCGAATTTTGAGCTTTTATGCAGGGCCCATGTCTGAAAATTTCGGCGCGTGCAACCCTCTGGAAAGAATGAAATCTAAGCCAGGTTCCACTAGAAACAAAAAGAAGTCTCGTTCGTACCCCAGTGTTCAGAAAAAGCGAGGTACGATCCAGGCCGACGTCTCCAGAAAAAAATAAGTCCTGGTCCCCACCTGACCATTAAAGAGTGAATACCTGTCCCGGGACGATTCGCGAGTCGGGCCAAGCTTCGCGACAGGCCTTTTCCTGTTGAGGTCTCTAATGTCTGTTTACCCACCCTTGGTCCTCGATATATTTGATGGCTTATATTACATTTATTCTTTACAACGTATTTTTTTTCCTAATATTTCTTCTGCATTTACGGTGTTTCTCAAATAAACAATTGTTTCTTACCTTTTTTTGTAGTTCACGTTCTGGAGTTTTCCCATTCTTGAGCCATTTGATTTCTGGAAGAGGGTTACCGTTTGCCGGGCATTTGAGAGTCACAGAACTATTTGCTGGCCGGGCTAGGAGTTGTATTTCCATTTTTGACAGCTGGGTGAAATAAGGAGCAACTGAAAATGAATTAAAAATGGATTTTGTAATTTAAATTTTGTATTTACTTAAATGTAAATTTATTTATGTACTTTATTTTGTAACCTCTTGCCGATAAAAAAAATTATGCACATTATTTTTGTTGACATTCTCTTTTCAATGCACATACAAAATGCACAACGATGAATCATACGAAAGATTTTTGAAAAGGCTTTTGACATAGTACACACTTTTAAAAATTTGCATCAAACTGCGCAGTCATTCGACATTTTTTATAGAAAACGGTATTATAACCTTAATTTAACTCTTTATAACCATAATAAGGGAAATAATTTGTTCATAACAACTTTACATTGCTGTGCAGTTTGTTGCAAATTTTTAACAGTTGCGAATTTCGTTAAAACACGTTGTTTCATTAAACATTGCAGCTAATTAAAAAAATAATTGAAAAAAAGCCTCGCATGTGTCCACCAACGGTATTTATATTAAGGTGTTCTCATATTCATATTCAAATTCCTCAATTTATGTTTATTTGTAAGCTCGTATAATTGGCAAATGTTCATAATCAGAAACTACGAAATCGATTCATCCTAATAATATTATAAATCTGATTGTGTGCAAATGTTAGGCTGAAGCCAGCGTCAAAATGGAGCATTTAATGATCCTGTATCTTTGCATATACGTTGATTATAACCCTCAGATGAACATAGGCCGGTTTTTGTTCTTTTTATTCAAATATTTTTCTTAAAAATTCAAAATTTCGTTATTTTCATAGAGAATAAATGGACATTTTTCCATAAAATTTAACCATTTTACTTTATCGTTGCTAGGACTTTGATCGTTGCCAATAAATAAAAACACGGAAAAATAATTTTTCCTCAACAATTAATTTTCAATTGAACGAATTTCACTTGAAAAATGAATATGAAAAAGAATTCAAAAGAAGATGAATTTCCGTGATATTTGAAACAAAAATATGGAGTATTTGTTATTGTACATGAAGTATGAATATCGGTTACATTAAAAAGATATTTTTCTGTCAAAAAACTGCGTTATAATTAGAAGAAAAAATGAACAATAATTATATTCTTAAAAATAGATTTCGCTTGAGCCATGGAACTATGAAAAGGATCCTCCTCGCGATTTTACAAAACATCACGCGTAGAGCGATTGGAGGCGGTGTCGAATAGTGATTGGCTGAAAGATGGTTACGTTGTTATTGAGGGGAGGAGTTAAAGCGTATTAAATGAACAAGTATGATAAAAGTTAATAAATTTTTGTGTCCGATCTAGTATAGTGGTTAAAGCATCAGGCTCGTAATTTTTATGCATCAAGTTGTGTCCTTGCTGATTTTTTTTGCATTTTTAGAGTTTTGCTTTGATCTTTATTGAATTAGTTAATAAAGAATATTTATTAACAATGCTTCTTAAGCATTGATATAAAGATCAGTTAATCTTTATCAATTGCTCTGCAATATTTTATTCTCAATTTGATAATTAAATTTTAATTAGAATTAAGTTAAACAATATTAAATTATAAATTATAATTAAGGTAAATAAAAATTAAATTTTTATCACATACAATAAAATTTAATAGCAGATAAATTTCAAGAATTAAATTTAATTTTAATTCATATACGCTATTTTTTAATAACTATACGAACATTTATTAAAATTCAAAAACTCCTAAACTTTCATTAAAAATATTTTTTGTATTAGAACTTTAGTAACAGATGATTATCAAATTAGCAGAATTAATTAATTAAAGTTTTAATCTTTTAAAATTAAGCATTATTCTTAAAAATCTCTATTAATTTACTAAAATTCTTTTTGCCAATTACTGGTTGATCTGCAGTGATAAAGTTGTGGAAGATTACCATATTTAATTTTTTTGTCTATTATTTTGTTATTTAATTTTTAATTATTATTTATATTTAAATAAATATAATTAATATTAATTAATATTTTTATTTAAATACATACAATTAATATTAATAAGTATTATTATTTAAACATATAATTAATATAAATAAATATTATTTAAATATCGTAAAAATGAAGGAGATAAATCTATCTAACACTAGTAATAATAAATATGGTTATCATTATTTTAATTTTGTGGGGGAAAAAAATGTTGAATGATTAATTGCTTATTTTAAAATCACAGCATGTCCTTTTTTAGGTTATAATTAATTCCTGTTTAGTTCAATAACTGTGCTGGTCTAAAATTTCAAGATTATTATTCATTATGCATTAATTCAGTAATTTGGGTCTTCAGCAACCCCAGGGTTTAAAACTATATTGGGAGGGGGGGAGGTTTTACTTGAACATAACTGCATAAAATCTATGAAGTTCATTATTATAGCTCTCATTTTTAATAAAAAGTATTTTAATGCAATTTAATTTCAGAATTCATATTTATTCTTAATGTTGTATTTGTTTGGTAGATCTATCATATCTTAAAGGTTGTTATTTAAAAAAAAGGGTTAGGTATCATTTTATTAAGATGTTCAAATCGCTTTAAAAATTGGTTTTAACCAAATATTAATGATTTTAAGAGCTATGCTTAGAAAACCTTTACTTATTCTGGATTTTTAAAAAATCGCTCCGAAACTACAATCTCATATCTTAGATTTATTTTATATTTTTGTTTTAATACTTCATTTTACGAACATATGGCGCCACTACACAACGGCTTAGACGTTGCATGGATTTTAAGCGTTCCAGTGTAATTTGCATAGCTTTTTAAATTATTTAATTACTGAATGAGATTTTTTTTTTTTCAGTTAACTTTTGCCAAATTTTGCAAACATGCAATGTTTGCAAGTTTTTAATTGTAAAAAGAAAAAATTAATAAAGTATATTTCCAAAATTAAATGAATTTGTGTGGCAAATTTGGTATTTTACGCTGTCTTGACTTAAAGATATGAAAGAAATTGTTTAATAAACCTTTAAGTTCAGTAAAAAATTTAAAACTATATATAAATTTGAAATCTGCATTTCTTAAGTTTATATTGATTTTATGAAATAACAAACTATATAAAAATCTGAAAAATGCATTGCTTAAGTATATGTTGATTTTATGAAATAACACAGTTCAAAAAGTTTTTAACGACCTAGTAATTTTATTTTCGTTTATTAATTCAATTATGATGATTAAAAAAAAAATAATAAACATTCAGAAAAGCTAACATTTATTTGCTGTGCTTTCAGTTTATTCTTGTGAAATAATGCTTAATATGTTGTTCTTTGTTTAATTCTATCTAATTGTAGTGAGTATTTACTATAAATAAAATTTAAAATAAAAACTATAAAGAAAAATGTAAACATGTAATCTTTATTTGAAAATTGGAAGTTATGGATTATAGATATTAAAGAATATAATAATTTATAAATGAAATATGTTTTACTTTATGTAAGGTTTGTTATGTATCAATAAATTAAGCTGGACGTATAGTTTTTTCACTTAAAAAATGTACACAAGCTACTACAAATTTAAATTAGTTTTCAATAACCTTTACAATTAAAATATCAGTTTTATTTTTCTTAAAAAAAAAAAAAAAAAAAAAAAAAAAAAAAAAAACAGGAGTTGAATTAGGTAATGAGCTCTGAAAATACAAATACAAGAGCTAGAAGTATTTGATTTGCTGTTTCAAATTATACTTGTACACATGGATTGTTTTCTTTTAATTGGATTAAGTTAATATTATTTTATTAGACAAGTTTAATATGTCCTAAGCATCATTAAAAATAAAGCAAACATGAATATACAAGCTCAGACGATCTTATGAATCTTCAAAGAAATGAAAAATATCCTCTTCAAGCGCATTAAGCTCGCGATTTTACAAACCATCACGCGTAGAACGATTGGAGACGATGTCGAATGGTGATTGGTCGACTGCCCGAGACGAGATAGGAGGAGCTTAATGCGCTTGAAGAGGATATTTTTCATTTCGTTGAAGATTCATAAGAAAGTCTGATCTTGCATATTCATGCTTGTTTTATTTTTAATGATGCTTAGGACATATTAAACGTGTCTAACAAAAAAATATTAACTTAACACAATTAAAAGAAAACAATCCATATGTACAAGTATAATTTGAAACAGCAAATCAAATACTTCTAGCTCTTGTATTTTCAGAGGTCATTATCTAATTCAACTCTTGTTTTTTTTTTTTTTTTTGTTCTGTTTTTTAAGAAAAATAAAACATATTTTAATTGTAAAGGTTGATGAAAACTAATTTAAATTTGTAGTAGCTTGTGTGCATTTTTTAAGGGAAAAAACTTTACGTCCAGCATAATTTATTGATACATAACAAACCTTACATAAAGTTAAACATATTTAATTTATAAATTATTATATTCTTTACTATCTATAATTTATAACTTCCAATTTTTAAATAAAAATTACGTGTTTACATTTTTTTTTTTTTTTTTTTTTTTTTGTAATTTTTATTTTAAATTTTATTTATAGTAAATACTAACTACAATTAGCTAGAATTAAACAAAGAAAACATATTAAACATTATTTCACAAGAATAAACTGAAAGCACAGCAAATAAATGTTAGCTTTCTGAATGTTTATTATTATTTTTTTAATAATCATAATTGATTTAATAAACGAAAATAAAATTACTAGGTTGTTAAAAACTTTTTGAAATGTGCCATTTCATAAAATCAACATTTACTTAAGCAATGCAGTTTTCAGATTTTTATATAGTTATTTATTTCATAAAATCAATATATACTTAAGAAATTTCAAATTTAACTATATTCTTTCTATATAACTCTAGTATATTTCAAAATATACTAGTTTTAAATTTTTTACTGAACTTAAAGATTTATTAAACAAACTATTTCCTTCATATCTTTAAGTCAAGACAGCGTAAAATACAAAATTTTCATACAAATTCATTTAATTTTGGAATTTTTTCTTCTTACAATTAAAAACTTGCAAACATTGCATGTATCCACATCAAAATTGAACTGAAAAAAAAAATCATTCAGTATTTAAATAATTTAAAAAGCTATACAAATTACACTTAAACGCCTAAAATCCATGCTACTTCTAAACCGTTAAAAATACACATACACATGTAAATTAATTTTTTTATTTAAATAATTTAAATGGTTTATTACGAAACACACATAAACCCTCCAAATGCTCACAAAATGTGTAGTGGCGCCATCTGTTCGTAAAATAAGCAATTAATCATTCAACATTTTTTTCGCAAAATAAAAATAATGATAACTATATTTATTATTACTAGTGTTAGAGAGATTTATCTCCTTTACTTTCACTATTATTATTTGTAATACAGTTCTGAAATGATGCCATTGTATGCTTTATTTAATATATTTATAATAATTTAGTTTGGTTTTTATTGGTTTTAGCCTAAATGTACCAAAATTAACATGTAAAATCATGAAATCAACACAATCCCTGTATATGATTTTCTGCTATTCCAATTTTCACAAAATTCTTGAGATCACGATGACATTAAAATATATATTACTGATGTAGACGACATATACATTTTTTTTTAATAAATAGATTACTGATGTAGACGACATATACAAGAAAAATAAAAATAAATAAATAAATAACAAGTCGGATGTGTCAATCCCAAAACTTTCTTCTATCTCACACAGGTTTCGCTTACACTAAAAAGAATCAGCACCAATTTATATCAAGGTCTAACTGAAACTCAAGTTTTATTAAATTCCGTGCAATATTTCTTGAGATATGACTATCTCTAAAACCGTGAAAATCCTTCAAACTGCTGCATAGCAGCGGCACCTGCTGGGCGATTTTTACCAAAAACTAATCAGCACCAATTTATATCAGAGACTAACTGAATATAAAGTTTTATTAAATTCCGAGCATTAGTTCTTGAGATAGAGCTATTTCGGAAAACGCGAAAAATATTGCATAGCAGCGCCACCTGCCGGGCGATTTTTACCAAAAACTAATCAGCACCAATTTATATCAGGGACTAACTGAATCTAAAGTTTTATTAAATTCCGAGCATTAGTTCTTGAGATAGAGCGCCCACAAAAATTTTGTCACATACAGACAGACAGACAGACAGAGTCACAGACAGACATTTTCTAAAAATAGTCAAATCGTGTTCAGGACCTTCTGAAACGTATAAATCCGTCGAAAACCGGAAGTCGAAAATTTTCATGAATCCAATACTTTCTTCTTGTAAAGATAGAAGAAAGTAAAAAGAAGAAGAAGCAGAAACAGAAATAAAAACAACAATAAAAGAAAACTGCGCAGTTAAACTGACGGCATTGAGCTCACAGGCTATTCACACTAACTGTAAATTATATTCTTATTTCAAAGAATTTGAAATAAGCCCTCGAAAAATGAAGAAATCGACAATATATTAAGAGGGGGGAACCATCCCCCGTTTCTCCTTCTTATAATTAACCAATGAACCCATAAAACTAATCAGAGAAGCGCCTTACCACAATGAACCTATATACAAAATTTGAAAAAATCGGATAATTCTGCATGAAAAATCCATTTATCAAAATTAAGGGGGGGGGGGTTAGTCCCCCGTCCCCCCTTTATACTTAACCAAAGAACCCCCAAAACTAATCAGAGAAGCGCCTTATCACAATGAACATATATATAAAATTTGAAGAAAATCGGATAATTCTGCTTAAAAAACCCATTTATCTATATCAAGGGGGATTAGTCCCCCCCCCCGTTCCCCCCTTTATACTTTACCAGTGAACCCCCAAAACTAATCAGGGAAGTGCCTTACCACAATGAGCCTATATACAAAATTTGGAGTAAATTGGATAATTCTGCATGAAAAACCCATTTATCAAAATTAAGGGGGGGGGGGGTAGCCCCCGTTTCCCTCCTTTACACTTCACCAATGAACCCCCAAAACTAATCAGGGAAGCCCCTTACCACAATGAGCCCATATAGAAAGTTTGAAGAAAATCGGATAACTCTGCATGAAAAAAATCATTTATCTAAAATAAGGGGGGAGGATTAACCCCCCCGTTACCCCCTTTATACTTAACCTATGAACCCCCAAAACTAATCAGGAAAGAACCTTATCACAATGAACCTATATACAAAATTTGAAGAAAATCGGATAACTCTGCATGAAAAAAATAATTTATCTAAAATAAGGGGGGAGGATTAACCACCCCGTTACTATTAATATAAATAAATGTTATTATTTAAGTATATAATTAATATAAATAAATATTATTATTTAAATATATAATTAATATTATTATTAAAATATATAATCAATATTATTATTATATAATTAATATTTTTGCGTAAAGGTTTGTTATACATTCTCTTGTGATTAATTAGAAAGATATAAACTATGAGAAAAATAAACCAATCTATGTTAAAGAGAAGCTTGGGTTTTGTAGACATAGCCTGAAATATGATCAATGTTTCGGTTGATACACTTTGTACAAGCCCAAACATTACATGTATGTTAATGTTATTTGTTATTAATAATGTGTAATAGAAACAAAACGTTTTTGGTCACTATTAAAATCCGGAAGCTAGGACTTTTTAGCTCACAGGCTATCAAAGCCTGAGAGCTTATGTGCCCGCCCGTTCTGTATGTATGTATGTATGTATGTATGTACGTATGTACGTACGTAACGCGATAACTCTTGACAGAAATAACCGTTTTGCTTCCAATTTTGTTTATAGGTTCCTTGTGATAAGGCGCTTCCCTGATTAGTTTTGGGGATTGATTGTTTAACTATAAAGGGGGGAACGGGGGGGCTAACCCCCCTTAATTAAGATAAATGGTTTTTTCATGCAGAATTGTCCAATTTTCTTCAAATTTTGTATATAGGTTCATTGTGATAAGGTTCTTTCCTGATTAGTTTTGGGCGTTCATAGGTTAAGTATAAAGGGGGTAACGGGGTGGTTAATCCTCCCCCCTTATTTTAGATAAATTATTTTTTTCATGCAGAGTTATCCGATTTTCTTCAAATTTTGTATATAGGTTCATTGTGATAAGGTTCTTTCCTGATTAGTTTTGGGGGTTCATAGGTTAAGTATAAAGGGGGTAACGGGGGGTTTAATCCTCCCCCCTTATTTTAGATAAATGATTTTTTTCATGCAGAGTTATCCGATTTTCTTCAAACTTTCTATATGGGCTCATTGTGGTAAGGGGCTTCCCTGATTAGTTTTGGGGGTTCATTGGTGAAGTGTAAAGGAGGGAAACGGGGGCTACCCCCCCCTTAATTTTGATAAATGGGTTTTTCATGCAGAATTATCCAATTTACTCCAAATTTTGTATATAGGCTCATTGTGGTAAGGCACTTCCCTGATTAGTTTTGGGGGTTCACTGGTAAAGTATAAAGGGGGGAACGGGGGGGGACTAATCCCCCTTGATATAGATAAATGGGTTTTTTAAGCAGAATTATCCGATTTTCTTCAAATTTTATATATATGTTCATTGTGATAAGGCGCTTCTCTGATTAGTTTTGGGGGTTCTTTGGTTAAGTATAAAGGGGGGACGGGGGACTAACCCCCCCCCCCCCCCTTAATTTTGATAAATGGATTTTTCATGCAGAATTATCCGATTTTTTCAAATTTTGTATATAGGTTCATTGTGGTAAGGCGCTTCTCTGATTAGTTTTATGGGTTCATTGGTTAATTATAAGAAGGAGAAACGGGGGATGGTTCCCCCCTCTTAATATATTGTCGATTTCTTCATTTTTCGAGGGCTTATTTCAAATTCTTTGAAATAAGAATATAATTTACAGTTAGTGTGAATAGCCTGTGAGCTCAATGCCGTCAGTTTAACTGCGCAGTTTTCTTTTATTGTTGTTTTTATTTCTGTTTCTGCTTCTTCTTCTTTTTACTTTCTTCTATCTTTACAAGAAGAAAGTATTGGATTCATGAAAATTTTCGACTTCCGGTTTTCGACGGATTTATACGTTTCAGAAGGTCCTGAACACGATTTGACTATTTTTAGAAAATGTCTGTCTGTGACTCTGTCTGTCTGTCTGTCTGTATGTGACAAAATTTTTGTGGGCGCTCTATCTCAAGAACTAATGCTCGGAATTTAATAAAACTTTAGATTCAGTTAGTCCCTGATATAAATTGGTGCTGATTAGTTTTTGGTAAAAATCGCCCGGCAGGTGGCGCTGCTATGCAATATTTTTCGCGTTTTCCGAAATAGCTCTATCTCAAGAACTAATGCTCGGAATTTAATAAAACTTTATATTCAGTTAGTCTCTGATATAAATTGGTGCTGATTAGTTTTTGGTAAAAATCGCCCAGCAGGTGCCGCTGCTATGCAGCAGTTTGAAGGATTTTCACGGTTTTAGAGATAGTCATATCTCAAGAAATATTGCACGGCATTTAATAAAACTTGAGTTTCAGTTAGACCTTGATATAAATTGGTGCTGATTCTTTTTAGTGTAAGCGAAACCTGTGTGAGATAGAAGAAAGTTTTGGGATTGACACATCCGACTTGTTATTTATTTATTTATTTTTATTTTTCTTGTATATGTCGTCTACATCAGTAATCTATTTATTAAAAAAAAATGTATATGTCGTCTACATCAGTAATATATATTTTAATGTCATCGTGATCTCAAGAATTTTGTGAAAATTGGAATAGCAGAAAATCATATACAGGGATTGTGTTGATTTCATGATTTTACATGTTAATTTTGGTACATTTAGGCTAAAACCAATAAAAACCAAACTAAATTATTATAAATATATTAAATAAAGCATACAATGGCATCATTTCAGAACTGTATTACAAATAATAATAGTGAAAGTAAAGGAGATAAATCTCTCTAACACTAGTAATAATAAATATAGTTATCATTATTTTTATTTTGCGTAAAAAATGTTGAATGATTAATTGCTTATTTTACGAACAGATGGCGCCACTACACATTTTGTGAGCATTTGGAGGGTTTATGTGTGTTTCGTAATAAACCATTTAAATTATTTAAATAAAAAAATTAATTTACATGTGTATGTGTATTTTTAACGGTTTAGAAGTAGCATGGATTATAGGCGTTTAAGTGTAATTTGTATAGCTTTTTAAATTATTTAAATACTGAATGATTTTTTTTTTCAGTTCAATTTTGATGTGGATACATGCAATGTTTGCAAGTTTTTAATTGTAAGAAGAAAAAATTCCAAAATTAAATGAATTTGTATGAAAATTTTGTATTTTACGCTGTCTTGACTTAAAGATATGAAGGAAATAGTTTGTTTAATAAATCTTTAAGTTCAGTAAAAAATTTAAAACTAGTATATTTTGAAATATACTAGAGTTATATAGAAAGAATATAGTTAAATTTGAAATTTCTTAAGTATATATTGATTTTATGAAATAAATAACTATATAAAAATCTGAAAACTGCATTGCTTAAGTAAATGTTGATTTTATGAAATGGCGCATTTCAAAAAGTTTTTAACAACCTAGTAATTTTATTTTCGTTTATTAAATCAATTATGATTATTAAAAAAATAATAATAAACATTCAGAAAGCTAACATTTATTTGCTGTGCTTTCAGTTTATTCTTGTGAAATAATGTTTAATATGTTTTTCTTTGTTTAATTCCAGCTAATTGTAGTTAATATTTACTATAAATAAAATTTAAAATAAAAATTACAAAAAAAAAAAAAAAAAAAAAAAAAAAAAATGTAAACACGTAAGTTTTATTTAAAAATTGGAAGTTATAAATTATAGATAGTAAAGAATATAATAATTTATAAATTAAATATGTTTAACTTTATGTAAGGTTTGTTATGTATCAATAAATTATGCTGGACGTAAAGTTTTTTCCCTTAAAAAATGCACACAAGCTACTACAAATTTAAATTAGTTTTCATCAACCTTTACAATTAAAATATGTTTTATTTTTCTTAAAAAACAGAACAAAAAAAAAAAAAACAAGAGTTGAATTAGATAATGACCTCTGAAAATACAAGAGCTAGAAGTATTTGATTTGCTGTTTCAAATTATACTTGTACATATGGATTGTTTTCTTTTAATTGTGTTAAGTTAATATTTTTTTGTTAGACACGTTTAATATGTCCTAAGCATCATTAAAAATAAAACAAGCATGAATATGCAAGATCAGACTTTCTTATGAATCTTCAACGAAATGAAAAATATCCTCTTCAAGCGCATTAAGCTCCTCCTATCTCGTCTCGGGCAGTCGACCAATCACCATTCGACGCGATTTTACAAACCATCACGCGTAGAACGATTGGAGACGATGTCGAATGGTGATTGGTCGACTGCCCGAGACGAGATAGGAGGAGCTTAATGCGCTTGAAGAGGATATTTTTCATTTCGTTGAAGATTCATAAGAAAGTCTGATCTTGCATATTCATGCTTGTTTTATTTTTAATGATGCTTAGGACATATTAAACGTGTCTAACAAAAAAATATTAACTTAACACAATTAAAAGAAAACAATCCATATGTACAAGTATAATTTGAAACAGCAAATCAAATACTTCTAGCTCTTGTATTTTCAGAGGTCATTATCTAATTCAACTCTTGTTTTTTTTTTTTTTTTGTTCTGTTTTTTAAGAAAAATAAAACATATTTTAATTGTAAAGGTTGATGAAAACTAATTTAAATTTGTAGTAGCTTGTGTGCATTTTTTAAGGGAAAAAACTTTACGTCCAGCATAATTTATTGATACATAACAAACCTTACATAAAGTTAAACATATTTAATTTATAAATTATTATATTCTTTACTATCTATAATTTATAACTTCCAATTTTTAAATAAAAATTACGTGTTTACATTTTTTTTTTTTTTTTTTTTTTTTTTGTAATTTTTATTTTAAATTTTATTTATAGTAAATACTAACTACAATTAGCTAGAATTAAACAAAGAAAACATATTAAACATTATTTCACAAGAATAAACTGAAAGCACAGCAAATAAATGTTAGCTTTCTGAATGTTTATTATTATTTTTTTAATAATCATAATTGATTTAATAAACGAAAATAAAATTACTAGGTTGTTAAAAACTTTTTGAAATGTGCCATTTCATAAAATCAACATTTACTTAAGCAATGCAGTTTTCAGATTTTTATATAGTTATTTATTTCATAAAATCAATATATACTTAAGAAATTTCAAATTTAACTATATTCTTTCTATATAACTCTAGTATATTTCAAAATATACTAGTTTTAAATTTTTTACTGAACTTAAAGATTTATTAAACAAACTATTTCCTTCATATCTTTAAGTCAAGACAGCGTAAAATACAAAATTTTCATACAAATTCATTTAATTTTGGAATTTTTTCTTCTTACAATTAAAAACTTGCAAACATTGCATGTATCCACATCAAAATTGAACTGAAAAAAAAAATCATTCAGTATTTAAATAATTTAAAAAGCTATACAAATTACACTTAAACGCCTAAAATCCATGCTACTTCTAAACCGTTAAAAATACACATACACATGTAAATTAATTTTTTTATTTAAATAATTTAAATGGTTTATTACGAAACACACATAAACCCTCCAAATGCTCACAAAATGTGTAGTGGCGCCATCTGTTCGTAAAATAAGCAATTAATCATTCAACATTTTTTTCGCAAAATAAAAATAATGATAACTATATTTATTATTACTAGTGTTAGAGAGATTTATCTCCTTTACTTTCAATATTATTATTTGTAATACAGTTCTGAAATGATGCCATTGTATGCTTTATTTAATATATTTATAATAATTTAGTTTGGTTTTTATTGGTTTTAGCCTAAATGTACCAAAATTAACATGTAAAATCATGAAATCAACACAATCCCTGTATATGATTTTCTGCTATTCCAATTTTCACAAAATTCTTGAGATCACGATGACATTAAAATATATATTACTGATGTAGACGACATATACATTTTTTTTTAATAAATAGATTACTGATGTAGACGACATATACAAGAAAAATAAAAATAAATAAATAAATAACAAGTCGGATGTGTCAATCCCAAAACTTTCTTCTATCTCACACAGGTTTCGCTTACACTAAAAAGAATCAGCACCAATTTATATCAAGGTCTAACTGAAACTCAAGTTTTATTAAATGCCGTGCAATATTTCTTGAGATATGACTATCTCTAAAACCGTGAAAATCCTTCAAACTGCTGCATAGCAGCGGCACCTGCTGGGCGATTTTTACCAAAAACTAATCAGCACCAATTTATATCAGAGACTAACTGAATATAAAGTTTTATTAAATTCCGAGCATTAGTTCTTGAGATAGAGCTATTTCGGAAAACGCGAAAAATATTGCATAGCAGCGCCACCTGCTGGGCGATTTTTACCAAAAACTAATCAGCACCAATTTATATCAGGGACTAACTGAATCTAAAGTTTTATTAAATTCCGAGCATTAGTTCTTGAGATAGAGCGCCCACAAAAATTTTGTCACATACAGACAGACAGACAGACAGAGTCACAGACAGACATTTTCTAAAAATAGTCAAATCGTGTTCAGGACCTTCTGAAACGTATAAATCCGTCGAAAACCGGAAGTCGAAAATTTTCATGAATCCAATACTTTCTTCTTGTAAAGATAGAAGAAAGTAAAAAGAAGAAGAAGCAGAAACAGAAATAAAAACAACAATAAAAGAAAACTGCGCAGTTAAACTGACGGCATTGAGCTCACAGGCTATTCACACTAACTGTAAATTATATTCTTATTTCAAAGAATTTGAAATAAGCCCTCGAAAAATGAAGAAATCGACAATATATTAAGAGGGGGGAACCATCCCCCGTTTCTCCTTCTTATAATTAACCAATGAACCCATAAAACTAATCAGAGAAGCGCCTTACCACAATGAACCTATATACAAAATTTGAAAAAATCGGATAATTCTGCATGAAAAATCCATTTATCAAAATTAAGGGGGGGGGGGTTAGTCCCCCGTCCCCCCTTTATACTTAACCAAAGAACCCCCAAAACTAATCAGAGAAGCGCCTTATCACAATGAACATATATATAAAATTTGAAGAAAATCGGATAATTCTGCTTAAAAAACCCATTTATCTATATCAAGGGGGATTAGTCCCCCCCCGTTCCCCCCTTTATACTTTACCAGTGAACCCCCAAAACTAATCAGGGAAGTGCCTTACCACAATGAGCCTATATACAAAATTTGGAGTAAATTGGATAATTCTGCATGAAAAACCCATTTATCAAAATTAAGGGGGGGGTAGCCCCCGTTTCCCTCCTTTACACTTCACCAATGAACCCCCAAAACTAATCAGGGAAGCCCCTTACCACAATGAGCCCATATAGAAAGTTTGAAGAAAATCGGATAACTCTGCATGAAAAAAATCATTTATCTAAAATAAGGGGGGAGGATTAACCCCCCCGTTACCCCCTTTATACTTAACCTATGAACCCCCAAAACTAATCAGGAAAGAACCTTATCACAATGAACCTATATACAAAATTTGAAGAAAATCGGATAACTCTGCATGAAAAAAATAATTTATCTAAAATAAGGGGGGAGGATTAACCACCCCGTTACCCCCTTTATACTTAACCTATGAACCCCCAAAACTAATCAGGAAAGAACCTTATCACAATGAACCTATATACAAAATTTGAAGAAAATTGGACAATTCTGCATGAAAAAACCATTTATCTTAATTAAGGGGGGTTAGTCCCCCCGTTCCCCCCTTTATAGTTAAACAATCAATCCCCAAAACTAATCAGGGAAGCGCCTTATCACAAGGAACCTATAAACAAAATTGGAAGCAAAACGGTTATTTCTGTCAAGAGTTATCGCGTTACGTACGTACATACGTACATACATACATACATACATACATACAGAACGGGCGGGCACATAAGCTCTCAGGCTTTGATAGCCTGTGAGCTAAAAAGTCCTAGCTTCCGGATTTTAATAGTGACCAAAAACGTTTTGTTTCTATTACACATTATTAATAACAAATAACATTAACATACATGTAATGTTTGGGCTTGTACAAAGTGTATCAACCGAAACATTGATCATATTTCAGGCTATGTCTACAAAACCCAAGCTTCTCTTTAACATAGATTGGTTTATTTTTCTCATAGTTTATATCTTTCTAATTAATCACAAGAGAATGTATAACAAACCTTTACGCAAAAATATTAATTATATAATAATAATATTGATTATATATTTTAATAATAATATTAATTATATATTTAAATAATAATATTTATTTATATTAATTATATACTTAAATAATAACATTTATTTATATTAATTATACGTTTAAATAATTATACGTTTAAATAATAATACTTAATAATAATAATAATTGAATATATTTAAATAAAAATATTAATTAATATTAATTATACTTATTTAAATAAAAATAATAATTAAAAATTTAAATAATAAAATAATTAAAAAAAACTTTAAATATGGTAATCTTCCAGAACTTTATCACTACAGATCAACCAGTAATTGGTAAAAAGAATTTTAGTAAATTAATAGAGATTTTTAAGAATAATGCTTAAGTTTAAAAGTTGAAAACTTTAATTAATTAATTCTGCTAATTTGATAATCATCTGTTACTAAAGTTCTAATAAAAAAAATTTTAATGAAAGTTTAGGAGTTATTGCATTTTAATAAATGTTCGTATAGTTATTAAAAAATAGCTTATATGAATTAAAATTTAATTTAATTCTTGAAATTATCTGATATTAAATTTTATTGTATGTAATAAAAATTTTAATTTTAATTTACTTTAATTATAATTATAATTTAACATTGTTTAACTTAATTCTAATTAAAATTTAATTATCTAATTGACAATAAAATATTGCAAAGCAATTGATAAAGATCAACCGATCTTTATATCAATGCTTAAGAAGCACTGTTTCAATAAAAATCAAAGCAAAACTCTAAAAATGCAAAAAAGTTGGAAGGGACACAACTCGATACATCAAAATTACGAGCCTGGTGCTTTAACCACTATACAAGATCTGACACAAGATTATTAGCTTTTAATACACTTATTCATTTAATACGCTTTAACTCCTCCCCTCACCATCTACGTAACCATCTTTTATCCAATCATCATTTGACACCGCCTACAATCGCTCTGCGCGTGATGGTTTGTAAAATCGCATCCTCGTAATGCTTTAAAAAGTGCTAAAAAGTTGTAGCCTATAAATGTGCAACGGTGCTCCTAAGATAATGTTGCAACCAGAGACAAAACAATGCGTATCACATTTTTTAGCCATGCTTTCATAATTTTAAAAAAGCTTATACAAATCACTAAGTCAGAGGAAGATATAATTTAAGTATTTAAAATAATACTTACCACCAGCCGAAACATTCTAATACAATGTTTACGTTGAGAAGAGCTTGCAGATGGCGCTGCGATCCCATCGTTATCTTTTCAGAAACGTTGTACATATTCCTTTTAAATGCTAAAGGTGTAAATTAACAACATAATATAAATTAAAATAACTTTTATTCGTTGTTTTACATGTTTCGACTCTTTCCGAGTCATTTTCAAAAACAAAATGAGAATATTCCAAAGTTGCACGGGCTTTGAAGTTATTATTTTCAAAAAATTACGCACGTTATCTATTATTTTTTACTTGGTTGTTTATTTTTATATCTGTGACCATGGAGTAACTCGAGCCACAGTTTCGGTAAATTAAAAGATGCCGCATTGTTACATATTGTATTTTTGCGCGTGAGTATCTCTATGGTTTCTCTTATTACGGATGGATAGTATAGACTGGAGGGAAATATTATTTTACTTTCATTGAAATTTATTTGGATGGTTTCTTCATGATATAATCTTGCCAGGGCTGTAGTTTTTCTATTATATTTAATATCAGCTATATGCTCTTTTTTTCTGCAATTAAATTTCCTGCTGGTCATGCCTATGTAGTAATTCTTGGATCCGTCTTCTTTAATAAAAGGTATTTCATATACTCCTGAATAATTCTCAAAATTAATTGGGTCAATTTTACTGTAAATGATATTCTTTAATTTCTGAGGTGGTTTGGCTATTAAGCATACATTGAACCGTTTAAGGCTGTGCTTTAATTTTTTAATAATTTTGAATAGAAAAACTACAGCTCTGGCAAGATTATATCAAGAAGAAACCATACAAATAAATTTCAATGAAAGTAAAATAATATTTCCCTCCAGTCTATACTATCCATCCATAATAAGAGAAACCATAGAGATACTAACACGCAAAAATACAATATGTAACAATGCGGCATCTTTTAATTTACCGACACTGTGGCTCGAGTTACTCCATGGTCACAGATATGAAAATAAACAACCAAGTAAAAAATAATAGATAACGTGCGTAATTTTTTGAAAATAATAACTTCAAAGCCCGTGCATCTTTGGAATATTCTCATTTTGATTTTGAAAATGACTCGGAAAGAGTCGAAACATGTAAAACAACGAATAAAAGTTATTTTAATTTATATTATGTTGTTAATTTACACCTTTAGCATTTAAAAGGAATATATTATTACAGTGTGTTATAATTTATTATATTGTTAACGTTGTACATTTATTGGATTCAATTTTTTAGTACTAATTTGTAGCAAATTTCCACACTTAGTTTTCTAGGCGCTGTAGTATGAATATCAGTTACATACAGATGAGAGTATTTTGCCAAAAACCACACCATGATTATTAGGAAAATAAAAATAAATACGAATCTATTATATTAAAATCTGACCGTGTGTTTGTATTTCGCAACTACTCCTAGACTATCGAACGCAACGCGATTTACTTAACACCGGTTATCATTCATCCGAGGATGTCATAAACTCTCAGAATTTAAAAAAATGATTTAAATTTCGAGATATTATTATTATTTTATTTTATTTTATTTATTTTTTTATTTATTTTTTTGTAAATTTTAACGAAGTTTCTCTAAAAATGGCAACTAAATTATTCCATTTTTGTGGATAAAAAAAGAAGAAATAAAACGGATTAATATATTTTTTCTCATTAAAACTGAAAAAAAAAAGAATTTATTTTCAATTTGATCAGATGGTGAAAGAAAAAAAAATCTTGATTACAGAAAAATTTTGGAAAAGTAAAAACGTATTTTCACATATTCAAACTTCCTGAATCAATTTTATTCTGGAGAACAACAAATCGTCTGTCCACATATTTTCATTTAGAAATAAAGATTTTTTTTCAGTTATAGATTAAATCAAGGAGGCAAATTTAAGCTTTTTGCATTTAGGTCTACAATAATTGCTCCCTATTCACAAGAATTGAATTTAATGAAAAAGAATATACTATTTCCATTATCTTTGAAAGATGCTATTAAAACGTTTCACAAAGGCGTTAAAAGTAAAATGGTTTACCAGGTAAACTTGACATATGTTTTTATATAATTCGCGGATTTCCACGATTTTATTTGGCCCGCCTTTTTCCATTGGTTGCAGTTTCCTTTTCGTGATTATTTATTTCATTAATTTCACTTTTTTAAAACTTAGTTATGTCAAGGCCTCTATAACATAGAAATACTGTATTGTCTCCTATGGAATGTAATAAAGAGTTAGTTAACTATTTACGTTTCTAATTATCGGGAATGAAATATTTTGCTTAATTAATGCATTTATTCTTCTTTGAATGATACGTGAATGAAGTCACGGGTAACAGCTAGTTTTTTCATAAAAACAAGTGATTTTTCAGAAAATGATACCAAATTTAACATTTTGAACCGAATTTCCGGACTGAGAAAAGTTTCCAAACGCCACAGCGTAGGAAAAGAAAAAAAAAAAACTTTCGTTATGAGACAACAAATATGTACAACTCAAGGTGGTGTGAAATGGAAAATGAAAAACGTTTGATTATATATTTTTTTAATAACTGTTTTAAAACTGTTCCCAAATCCAAACTCGCAATTTACACGTACTATTTAATTTTAATGTCATACTACTGTAAGTG
This sequence comes from Maratus michaelseni, assembly GCA_963931845.1. Classification (NCBI taxonomy): domain Eukaryota; kingdom Metazoa; phylum Arthropoda; class Arachnida; order Araneae; family Salticidae; genus Maratus; species Maratus michaelseni. Next base: position 41,588,998 of record OZ007589.1, on the reverse strand, counting down.
GCATTTGAAAAAAACTAAATGAAAATGCGATTTCATGTTTTTACATTTCAAAATGTGACAGAAGTTTTACTGCGCGGGGTTACTCGATGTTCAATGTAAAATAATAAATAAGGTTGTTAAACAAACCTTACATTTTTCACCGTGTTTTATAAGTGCTCTCGTTCGGGGCGTTTTTCGGGCCACATTGGTTCGGGTCATGCTTGAGCTTTAAAATTAATTTTTAAATCAGTAGTACATATAAATGAATAAAAAAAGAAATAAAATTTATAAATGAATAAACAAGAAAAAAAATATAAGTGAATAAAAAAAGAAAGAAAATTTATACATAAGCAAAGCAAACTGGCATTTATACGAATACTATATATTTATCAATAAAATTTCATGCAATACATATAATGAAAGAGCAATTTATTGCATGCACAAACAATATTAAATATCATGCACATGGGTATTTTTAAGATAAAACTGTGGCGAAGCAATTATTCTCAACACATGTTTTATTGCATATTAATTAATATTTTATATAGTATTGGCCATAATGATTATAAAATACAGTGAAACTTCCCTTTAACGAAGTTTTCTACTTGGTGAAATTTTTTTGCAGAGTAAACGCCCGCTAATTCGGATCTCGTTAATACATATGGGGACACTTTTCCAGGATTTTCTTAAATAGTTGTTCGTTAACCCTTTCCGGCACAATGGTTCCACTCCGGGCACACGTAATTTTAATTCCAAAACTTGCATACGGCACCAAGAATATTTTAATAAAATTTTGTTTCTACAATGAAAGCTTAAAATAAGGAGTTCTTATTTTCTAAAAAAGTCGTTTGTAAATTCCGGTGTCATTCCGTAATTTCTCATTTTAGGAACAGACTTTGCCTGTGCCGGAAAGGGTTAATGGCGCATATTTCCTCCGGTAGATGCTTGTGACCCTACATTTCCTGTTTAATATTGTTTGTCTTGATGTGTACTATCACCCTTCTTAAAAAAAAAAAAAAAAAAAAAAAAAAATTAAAATCCCTTGTATATATATATATAATAACACACAATGTTTTATTGGTATAATATATTCAATATCTACTTACTGCTGAATCCACTGACTAATGTGGTGATAACAAAGTAAAAGACTAATGCAATCATCTTCTTCTTCTTCTGCATAAAAAAGAAAAATGTTTAAAATTACATAATCTTAAATTATTGAAGCGTATTAAATTGATGTTACTTCAGTAATATAAGCATGTGTCTGTGACTGAGACTAATAATAAGCGAGCTTTTAATAAGCGAATTAAAATACTCCTTTAAAATCATATGTCACTGAATCCCGTTTCCTTTTCACAGTGCAGCGGACGGAAACCCGTTTAAAACGGAAATGTTTTACAAATCTACTTTTTATTATACACCTTCATTATCACCCTTATTATCTTTTTCTTTTTTTTTTTACCTACATTATTTTTTTAATAAATCTCTTTTATTAATATTGGAATAATCTAAGCAATGGTTAATTTTGCTATTTTTTATTTTATTGAAAACAGGAGTATGTCCCCTGAATAACTGGATTTTGAAGTGCTACATTGCGGCGGAGCATTTAGAGAATTCAAGTTGACAACAAAGACCTTTATTTCCAAATAAAGGTTCTAAGGAAAATTTTCTGGTGTGATTTGTCTCCATAACTTCACACTTCATATTTAAAGTCGCCTCACAGATTTCAATTGAACAAAATAGTTGAAATATGGGGGAAACTTTTGAAAGTTGAAAAGACTTTCGAAGGAAAAGCTGTAGTGCATGCGCTGAAGGCCTATTTACGCATCGGTTGAAAATGAAGAATGAAAAAAGAAAAATCCTGGAGTTTTTGTCATGAAAATTTTCTATGTGGGCCTTAAAAGTCCATGCAAACCCATGGCCGAAAAAAGAAAGAGTACTTTTATGTTAACTTGGCGATGGGATAAATTGCCAAACTTATTGTCATCATTCATATTGCATTAATTTCACTTCAAATAAAAACCTGTAACCTTGACGAGCGTCCTTTACACAATTCTTCTCCCCCACGAGTGGCTGAGGTGGTTGAAATGGCAGCATGCATTCTCTTTTAAAGGAATTTATTGGTTTTACATTGGTTTTCATTTACATAAAAAAGGTTTCGTGTTTTAGTTGACAGTAGATTTAATTGATTGGTGAAATATCACTTGTAAATACGATATTTCACTGTCAAAAGGAAATTACGGAAGAAAAATGATCGCCAATTTATACAAATGGAATAAGAAAAAAATATTGCATGAGGCGCTTATTGTTTTCAGCAATGCAGAGATTTCTTTAAAGTTATATAATTCTCCAAACATGATATTCAATAACTTACTTTTTTTACTTTGCTTATACACGGAATATACATTGTTTCCGGTGCTCAGAATCCTCGATTATTCCCACCAGTTTTTTTTTTTTTTGTGTAAAGTTTTCCTTGTTACTTTCTTCTATCTTTACGCGTACCAGTACTGGTACGTGAAGCTCTGTTTACTGGTACGCGAAAGCCCGATACTGGTACGTGAAATAAAATAAAAAATACAGCTTATGAAATGAAAAAATAGTTCAACCCCCCCCCCCCCCCCCCTCTTCTCTCTTGATTTGTCAGTTCACCGACTCCGAAGTGTCTGCTCTCTGATATAACTGTTTTCTGTTTTGACAGCGTTTTGCTTTCTCCGGGAAAAAAGTAGTTTACTTCGGTTACTAATATATATCTTTACTTCTATTACAACGAGCTCCGATCTGGTATTAATTAAGCAATTTTTTCAGAAGGTATGTTAATTTCTTATGTAGATTACATTTTTAAGTGTATTTTACTGTTGACATAAACATAACATTCATATAACAAAAAAATGGCGAACAAAGCGACTTCAAATGTGTATTTTTTTTCCATGTTTAACAAAGCTATGTAGTATTTATGTTCTCCATTTAAATACATGTGTATTTGTCACTAAAAAATGATGAACTTTAGATTGATAAGTATACTATTAATTATTATAAAAAATAAATTATTCCTTCGCCTGCTTTTCCGAAATCATTCATTTTGTTTTCGTTTGTTCTGTTTTCATACAGTGTCTTGAGAATTTCTGTATTTGACATTCAGATAAAAGTAAGATTATTCTTATACTCTTATTTAATTTATGCGTTTGAAATTTATTTAATTTTCCAAAGCAATTTTTTTTCTCTACGTGAAAAATGAGAACATTATGTAAAACGTGTAGCTATGAACTTCACCTGTGGATGGGGAAGGATGTTTAAATTATTTTTACTCATAAAAAAACACTCAAGCAAAATAATTTATATAGCAAATAGTTAGAATCAAGATATTTGCACAAAGAAAATCACAAAACAGCCAATCTGATTTTCCAACAATTGATGTTTCAGTGCTTCTTAAAAGGAGTCCCTTGTGCAATCGTTTTATGAAAGTAAAAGGAAGGGAGTGAACAGCAAATTCCATAAAGCGTGAACTTCGCTCTCACTATGTCTTTTATTCTTTTTGTATTAAAAAAAAAGCTTCCGTTATGCAACTTGGGAAATTGTTGTATGTTTTGTTTGTTTTTACATGTTATGCAGCCTAGCATCTTTTCAGGGCTCCCTAGCTCCAAAATATTTTTTTTTTCGGGAACATAGGGGAGGAGGTTATCATTAGATATGGTTTCAAAGTTAACAAAAATATTTTTTTATTTTTCAAAAAATAATTGCAGAAAACTGCAATTTTAAGAATTCTTTTTCTGAATAATTTTATTCAGTTTGGGGGCCCACATCAGTAGTGGGTCCATAAGATCACGGCCTTGTTGGCCTGTGCGGTATTCAGGCCCTACTTGGGTGCATTGCATCAGCCGCACCTGTTATAGCCACTTAACTAAGTCTGCATGACCATTATAAAGGCCAGTTATTAGATTATGTGAATAAATATTTTTTTAATCAGCTTATTCAGAAAGTTTTCTGCATACGGGACAAAATTTGCTTACTTAATGCTATTCTTTTTTAAAGTGTTTTCAAATTCATCCACTTTCATTTACAAAATCTGTAAAAAGTAAATACATATCTAAATTTCTGATTGTAATTCTGATACATATTTAAATTTATTACTCTGTAAATTTCCGAAATTTTTCGAATACAGTTTAAGAACTGTCAACGCTTTTTTCGTTGTTGTTGTTACTAGAAACTTATCTTATATCATAAGCTCTGAAATATGCACACGCTGTTTTATGATACATCAAGTTTTCCAGAAATGAAAAAAATATATATATTACATTTATATGGAAAAAGTAAAATAAATTTGTAAATAAAGACCTAATTTTTCAATTAATAAATAAGAAAAAATTAATAGGCGAAGAAACTGTTTTTAAACATACTACCTTTAGAATTGAATTATCTGAAAGTGTGGAAATATTGGAAACGCTTGTACGAATGGGTGGAATTAAAACAAAATTGTGTAATTTAAGTCTTTTTTTTTCTGTTCGTACTGAAAGATCTTTTAATAGGAGTAGAAATAGCAATTTTATTCCAAACAATAATTCATAATCTATTTCATATTTTTAATTGAAGTCTTTTCCTTCTTCTGTACAAAATGTGTAAGTTTCTTTCTGTTTCATGGAAATCAGTTTTTAATAGAGTTATTTAAATGGTGTTCTAAAATCAAACAAAAACTCTTATCTTATTTGGTGCAGACTTCAGATAAAGCCTGTTTATTGATTTGGTACGTAAACAAACATATAAAGAAACTTGCATGTTTTTCGCCTACTGCATAAAATTACTTTTGCACTTGAAGGTACAGATTATTAATAAAGTGGTATTAACCCCTTCGCGACGAGCGACTTTTACAGAATTTTTAATCTTTTACCACCGGTTTTTCAAAACAGAAATTTTCGCCTAGGTAAATCGCAGAAATGCTAAGATTTAATTAGGCAAATCTTACAATAAAAAATAACTGTTAGGAAAAATCGAGGATTCTGAGCATCTTATGTGTCACGTATACGTGTCGTTCGTCCCCAAGGGGTTAAATCTATGATGAATGTGTTAACTAAACTTTAACTAACTTCGGCTTTTCGATTTCATTTGTTCAGATCAAAAAAATATCTGCACTCGAAGATGGATGAGTGGTTGAAAACTGGATCTTTAAAACGACCACGTGAAGACAATAACGACTCTTCCTTTCCGGTCCAAAAAAACACTTTGCCATTAATTACCAGTTCTTACTTGCCAGATTCGAATAACGCAGAAAATTCAACGCAGGAACTTGACAGCGCTATACCGGAGAAAAGTAGGATACTGAGAAAGCAAAACACATACGTACGAAAATACAATCCTTCTTATTTAAAGTATGGTTTCACATATACCGGAGAAGAAAGTGCACCTATTCCGCTGTGTGTTGTTTGTCATGAGACACTATCTAATCACTCAATGAAACCATCTCTTCTTATAAGACATTTTGAATCAAAACATGACGACTTAAAGAATAAGCCCATGGAGTTTTTTCAAAGGAAATTGAAAGAGTTATCTGCAAGCAAGCAGAAAATAGCTTCATTCTCAGAATTGAATGATAAATTGTTACATGCATCTTATAAAGTAAGCTTAAAAATAGCCAAAGCAGGTACTGCTCAGCCAAGCTTTAAAGACTGGTCACGTGAGTAACAGGTCCTAATATGACCAGTCTATTCTTCATAATAGGGATCGAGGTAATGAAAGAGAGTCTCCCCTAGTTTTGCTTTCGTGGGGGGATGGTTGATTTCCGATAGTTTCGTATTTACTTGCTTCAAGATTATAAAAAGGATTTTTGTTCTTATGTAATAATAGCACATAAAAATTGTAATTTTCTCTTCGATGAAGGGGATATCTTCAATCTAAAGAAACATGTTATGATAATTTAGATTATTTAATTATCGGATATAAGCATGTTAAGTAAATAAATATTATTTTTTACTGTATTTTTACACATGACATTGCAATTTACTGTTTTCTCAAATAAATTACTATTTTAAATATCTGTTCTTTACAGTTATAGGGCACACTTATGTAATTGTAGGAGAAGTGTGGTTTTAAAATGTTCTTTTATTATTGTGATTATTAATACATATTTTTTTAGTTTTACCGCAATAATTCCATTTTTTCGTGATTTCCCATGTTCATTTTCCTACATGAAATCATTTAATAATATGTCGAAAATGTATAACAAAATACTCAATTAATAATAAAAGAAAATAGTTCAAAGAGTACAGAGTCACACTAAAGGATGAAAAATATGTTTTACACTCAAATTGTTAAAAAAAAAAAAATGTTCTCGAATTCAAATTCAATTTTCTGATACCTTTACTAAGTCGGTTTTATTCATAAATGCGCAAAAGTTTCAGACCTTCTTATTCAGATATCAGGATATCGAACAGCGTTTTTCGTTTTATTATAAAAGCAACTAATCTTACTGAAAATGTCGTCGAAGGTCGCGCTCTATACCTATTTTTCGGATAAGTTCATGTAAAAATGATAGTCATAGGAATCTATTTAATTGTAACTCCCAATGTACCGAATTTATAGAAAAATTAAAGACGCTGTTCGATTTTTAAGTACTTGAATGTTATATCTTAAAAAAATTCAGGCAAATATGAATGAAAATGAAATTATTGCCAAATTGAAAGAAAATAACTTAAAAAATATATGCTAAAATATATGTCTCTTCCGACTGCTAGCATTTCCCGACAATTAAATTGTTGTCAATCCATGTTTCGTCAACAAAAATTATAGGTTTTCTCAGGGCCTGATTACCAACGGGGCAAACTTCCACAAGTAAAAAGGAATAGAAATTTTTGACTTATTCATGACACTAATTTTACATTAATACGGCGTTTAAATAAGACAAAAATTTCTATTAAAATTTACTGGTGGAAGTTTGGCGTGTTTTGGTAATCAGGTCCTGGGTCTTCTACCTTTTCGGAACTAGTGAATAGTCCTTTAAATATTTCGTGCAAGACAGAACAATATCACTTAGTTCCAAAAGTAGTTTAATCTTATTTTGACATTTTTTCCAGAGGAATCCCATTTCATGAAGAATTTTACTCAACGTTTCTTTTTCTTTTGAAAATTGTATGCTTTCTTTCAACTTAGCTAGCAATTTCGGAACAGTAGGCACTCTTTTATCTTTAGTGTAGAATTCCTGGATAGTTCTTCGAATTACATTCAAGTTAAAATTATCCAAGTTGACATTCTCTATGGTTGTTTTCTCCTTTTTCTTTTTAGAAAAAGCGAAATTATTTGCATTATTAACAGCTTCTTTCCGAATTCTTTTTATGGTTCTATCAGAAACACGGGCAATTGCGCTTGCTCTTTTTGTTGCACGTGCTAATGGAATAGTTAGGCAGACTTTATTTACTTCATTATCACAATATTTTACAACATAGCTTAAAATATTTTTCACTGCACTGTGAAAATGTTTGCCTTGAGAGCTTTTAGATTCTTTTAAATCCATTTTATAGAAGTAGAAAAAAATACAAAATGAATATAAAACACACTTCTTTAGAGAAAATATCAAACGAAATAGGTAGACAGAAAAATAACGCTGCTAATAGTGCAAGAACAGCCAGTGAAGAAATGACAAGCGGTCAGGCGGGTTAACCGAAACCTGAATTTTGTCTCCTCCTAATCCAATGCTTTCCTCCCCTTGGAAGGGTCTATTTTTTTGGCAGCATGCCAAGGTCCGTCTTTTAAAAGTGGTTCCACAGTAAACCACACACTATTGGAGAAACTTTATTGTTGCCAGCTGCTGAAGACATGATTAATGCAGTTTTGGGAGAAAAAGCAGCTAAACAAATTTGCTCAATTCCTTTGTCTAATAGCACTGTATCACGAAGGATTGAAGAAATGGCATCAGAGCAGTTAACAGAAAAACTTAGATTTAGTCAATATTACTCCATTCAGTTGGATGAGAGCACAGATATTACAAATATGGCCCAGCTTCTCACGTTCGTAAGATATTTAGATGAGAACTCAGTGAAAGAGGATTTCTTATTTTCTGAAACCTTAAGCGGTCGAACTACTGCTAAAGATATTTTTGAAAAAATAAATTTATTTATGAAGTCGCATGACATAGATTGGAAATAATAGATTGGATAAAATAGTCGTCTGTGGCAGCCCTGCCACTTACCACATTTTGAGCTTTTCATATAATAAATGAAAAATGGCTTATAAAGATGTATAATTATTATACATCTATTAATTATTATTAATTATTATAATATTATTAAAATGTATAATTAAAGTAACACACCTGGAAATTAATGAGATAAGTTGAGGCACAACTTGAAACCTTGAATGAAATCTTGAATGCACAATTTGAAATGAAGAAATTTATTTATTTATCAATTTATAAATATTTATTTATTTTTTCACGGTACAGTGAAAAAACTGTTAAAGTACAACTGTAGTAGAGCACTGCTGGGCAAGAGAACAGAAATGCGAACGGTTGCTTATTCTATCCCTTATATACTGTAGTGTTGAATAGAAATCGGAAAAGAAAAAAAAAACCGTTTGTACTTTTTCAAAAGTAGCATAGCGCAAACTTTACATTACATTGTGCCCATCCCATATGTAAAACTGTCAATTAAAAAATCCTAAAAAAAAGATAATCCTTTTTTTCAAAGCTTCGTTTGAAGAAAGATTTATTTTTTGTGATTTTAAAATCGGCATTGATGAAACAACAAGTAGGACCTCACATTTCAATTCTCAAACATAACATATCAGTCAACAAGTGTCAACCGCATTCATCAAGAGCTAACTACGTATTAGGAACGGTTTGTCCCTTTAGACAGATTTCTATTTCAAAATTTAAAGGGGGATAAAGAAACAGTCAGTGTCATTTTTACTGTCATACTTAAGCTTTTCTTTTCTTAGTTAAAATCGCCGCATATCTACTATGGAGGAATCTACTTTTAAGGCAAGGCCTTTTCCCTTTTCGCATTTCCTCCTTTGCAACTATTTAAACACTCATTCTCCGTTAATTTAAAAATTAACTAAGACTAAGGCAATTTTAAAAAAATGTTTATTTATTTATTTTATTATTATTATTATGCCACATCTTTCATTATCAGTTAACAAATATTAAAGATTTACACAACACTTAGATGGCTACTACAAATTCCGAAAAAAAAAAAAAAAAACAAGTAAGAAAAATCATGCGTTAAGCATGCGATTGAATTCATACGAGAGGTCATTGAAACGACGTTTCTCTTAGCGATTTTGTCTCTGATACGCCGTATTGAACGGATTGTTTCTGTGTGAAATCGACAACATCTTTATTAAATTATATTTGAACATTAACAAGAATACAATTAACAAGAGGAGTCTGGTTAGTGTCTTGTTCTTTTCTTTATTCTGGAGTCTTAATTTTCTGTTATTTGCTGAAAGTAGAGAAACATAAAAATACAAAATTACATTAAGTTAAATTAGTTTTTATTTACAAAGCATTTAACCCCTTCGGGAAAATGCGCTGATTAAACAAGGCAAATTTTACAGTAAAATTTTACTGGTGAGGAAAAACAAGGAATGTACTTTTTAAAGTGTATCATATAAAGAAAACACATTCTAATTCCAACAAATAAATTTTATGTAGTTTAAATAGTCGAAAAAGTAGATAGAAATTTTACTGTAATCATTTTATGCATATCTGTGCAGAAGAAATTATCTAAATTTTCAAAATATATAAATATATTTTTTTCACAGTGTGCACGTGCACATGTAGTAAAAACCCTATTTTGAGAAAAACGCATGCAAAGTTGAAAATAAATTTGAGTCACTGTTAAAGTATACAGTTGTTTTGTTCAAATCAAAAATTTTAAAATACATCAAAAACAAACAAAAATCGATTGTTTGAAAGTTTAAAACTGATCATGATCACTACTCTTAAATGCTGAATTTTGAAAAGGGCTCACTTATAATAATTTTCAATAAATTTGTAAAACTATTTAACTCTTTAAAAAATTATTTTGAAAAACAGCCTTGCTTTTAAAATAAAGGTTAAATAATCCTTGTCAGGGTTTGGAGGCGAACCTCAAACCTGTAGTGTAGTAGTGCAATACGCTAACCACTAAGCCACCGGCAATCAAAAAAGTATGCGCATAACACAGGGGATAGACAAGGGATTTCCCACGTCTCCTTCATGTCAATAACACTGTGCGTGTCAAATCTTTAGAATCAGGTAGAATATTTCTCTTTATATCATAGCAATAATAAATCAATTTCCTGGGGGAAAAATCACAAGGAATTATATATGTTAGAGATCTGGGCCGTTAGAAGAAAGGGCCGGACAGGGCGTGGTCATCACTCTTTCCGAGCCGGACTTGTCATTGTCATCACTCTCTCCGAAAAAGACTTTTTTTTCCGGGTCGAGCCCGGCCTATACTTCATTCTTCCTGGAAGTCTCCACGGCCGAAATTTCCATGGATGATCCCGACCCAACTCGTGTATGAAAATCAATGGTCCAGCCGGTTCACACAATAAGTATATTTTGTCTGGGCTAAGAATTTTTTACAAAAAATGGATAGCTATTTTTTAAATCGCCATTATTCCACAATTAATTTCTTTTATTTATTCTTTTTAAAGAATAGTACAATCTATAAAAAATATTAACAAACAACGAAACCCTTTTGAAAATAATGCACTTTTCCTTTCACCGTTCATTGTTTTTTTTTTTTTTTTTTTTTTTGGGGGGGGGGGGCAAATTTTAACCACAAATGAAATTACGGAGTGACAAGGGAAAAACGTCCAATATGTTATAAGGAGCTGTATGGCCATTTTTTTTCAGAAGATTCTAACAAAAAATGTCATCACGGAAGGTGGGAGTGACAAGGAAAAAGTTCCGGTATGTTATAAAGAGCTGTCTATCCATTTATCTATTTTTTTTTTTTTTAGCAGATTCTAATAAAATTTTCATTAAGCAGTATGGAAGAGACAGTTCTGATATGTTATAAGGGGCTGTCTATCCATTTATTTATTTATTATTTTTTTAACAAATTCTCTAAAAACATGCTATTACGGATGGTGGAATAGACCGTTCGTATATGTTATAAGGAGCTGTCTATCCATTTATCTATTTTTTTAGCAGATTCTAATAAAATTTTCATTAAGCAGTATGGAAGAGACTGTTCTGATATGTTATAAGGGGCTGTCTATCCATTTATTTATTATTATTTTTAACAAATTCTCTAAAAACATGCTATTACGGGGGGTGGAATAGGCCGTTCATATATGTTATAAGGAGCTGTCTATCCATTTATCTTCTTTTTTTTTTAGCAGATTCTAATAAAATTTTCATTAAGCAGTATGGAAGAGACTGTTCTGATATGTTATAAGGGGCTGTCTATCCATTTATTTATTTATTATTTTTTTAACAAATTCTCCAAAAACATGCTATTACGGCGGGTGGAATAGACCGTTCATATATGTTATAAGAAGCTGTCTATCCATTTATCTATTTATTTATTTTTTTTAGCAGATTCTAATAAAATTTTCATTAAGCAGTATGGAAGAGACAGTTCTGATATGTTATAAGGGGCTGTCTATCCATTTATTTATTTATTATTTTTTTAACAAATTCTCTAAAAACATGCTATTACGGATGGTGGAATAGACCGTTCGTATATGTTATAAGGAGCTGTCTATCCATTTATCTATTTATTTATTTTTTTAGCAGATTCTAATAAAATTTTCATTAAGCAGTATGGAAGAGACTGTTCTGATATGTTATAAGGGGCTGTCTATCCATTTATTTATTTATTATTTTTTTAACAAATTCTCCAAAAACATGCTATTACGGAGGGTGGAATAGACCGTTCATATATGTTATAAGAAGCTGTCTATCCATTTATCTATTTATTTATTTTTTTTAGCAGATTCTAATAAAATTTTCATTAAGCAGTATGGAAGAGACAGTTCTGATATGTTATAAGGGGCTGTCTATCCATTTATTATTTTTTTAACAAATTCTCTAAAAACATGCTATTACGGATGGTGGAATAGACCGTTCGTATATGTTATAAGGAGCTGTCTATCCATTTATCTATTTATTTATTTTTTTAGCAGATTCTAATAAAATTTTCATTAAGCAGTATGGAAGAGACTGTTCTGATATGTTATAAGGGGCTGTCTATCCATTTATTTATTTATTATTTTTTTAACAAATTCTCCAAAAACATGCTATTACGGAGGGTGGAATAGACCGTTCATATATGTTATAAGAAGCTGTCTATCCATTTATCTATTTATTTATTTTTTTTAGCAGATTCTAATAAAATTTTCATTAAGCAGTATGGAAGAGACAGTTCTGATATGTTATAAGGGGATGTCTATCCATTTATTTATTTATTATTTTTTTAACAAATTCTCTAAAAACATGCTATTACGGATGGTGGAATAGACCGTTCGTATATGTTATAAGAAGCTGTCTATCCATTTATCTATTTTTTTTAGCAGATTCTAATAAAATTTTCATTAAGCAGTATGGAAGAGACAGTTCTGATATGTTATAAGGGGCTGTCTATCCATTTATTTATTTATTATTTTTTTAACAAATTCTCTAAAAACATGCTATTACGGATGGTGGAATAGACCGTTCGTATATGTTATAAGGAGCTGTCTATCCATTTATTTATTTTTTTAGCAGATTCTAATAAAATTTTCATTAAGCAGTATGGAAGAGACTGTTCTGATATGTTATAAGGGGCTGTCTATCCATTTATTTATTTATTATTTTTTTAACAAATTCTCTAAAAACATGCTATTACGGAGGGTGGAATAGACCGTTCAGATATGTTATAAGGAGCTGTCTATCCATTTATCTATTTTTTTAGCAGATTCTAATAAAATTTTCATTAAGCAGTATGGAAGAGACTGTTCTGATATGTTATAAGGGGCTGTCTATCCATTTATTTATTTATTTATTTATTATTTTTTTAACAAATTCTCTAAAAACATGCTATTACGGAGGGTGGAATAGGCCGTTCATATATGTTATAAGGAGCTGTCTATCCATTTATCTATTTTTTTTTTTTAGCAGATTCTAATAAAATTTTCATTAAGCAGTATGGAAGAGACTGTTCTGATATGTTATAAGGAGCTGTCTATCCATTTATCTTCTTTTTTTTTTTAGCAGATTCTAATAAAATTTTCATTAAGCAGTATGGAAGAGACTGTTCTGATATGTTATAAGGGGCTGTCTATCCATTTATCTATTTTTTTTTTAGCAGATTCTAATAAAATTTTCATTAAGCAGTACGGAAGAGACTGTTCTGATATGTTATAAGGGGCTGTCTATCCATTTATCTATTTTTTAGCAGATTCTAATAAAATTTTCATTAAGCAGTATGGAAGAGACAGTTCTGATATGTTATAAGGGGCTGTCTATCCATTTATTTATTTATTATTTTTTTTAACAAATTCTCTAAAAACATGCTATTACGGATGGTGGAATATACCGTTCGTATATGTTATAAGGAGCTGTCTATCCATTTATCTATTTATTTATTTTTTTAGCAGATTCTAATAAAATTTTCATTAAGCAGTATGGAAGAAACTGTTCTGATATGTTATAAGGGGCTGTCTATCCATTTATTTATTTATTATTTTTTTAACAAATTCTCTAAAAACATGCTATTACGGATGGTGGAATAGACCGTTCGTATATGTTATAAGGAGCTGTCTATCCATTTATTTCTTTTTTTAGCAGATTCTAATAAAATTTTCATTAAGCAGTATGGAAGAGACTGTTCTGATATGTTATAAGGGGCTGTCTATCCATTTATTTATTTCTTTATTACTTTTTTAACAAATTCTCCAAAAACATGCTATTACGGAGGGTGCAATAGACCGTTCATATATGTTATAAGGAGCTGTCTATCCATTTATCTATTTATTTATTTTTTTTAGCAGATTCTAATAAAATTTTCATTAAGCAGTATGGAAGAGACAGTTCTGATATGTTATAAGGGGCTCTCTATCCATTTATTTATTATTTTTTTTTAACAAATTCTGTAAAAACACGCTATTACGGAGGGTGGAATAGACCGTTCATATATGTTATAAGGAGCTGTCTATCCATTTATCTATTTATTTATTTTTTTAGCAGATTCAACTAAAATTTCCATTAAGCAGTATGGAAGAGACTGTTCTGATATGTTATAAGGGGCTGTCTATCCATTTATTTATTTATTATTTTTTTAACAAATTCTCTAAAAACATGCTATTACGGATGGTGGAATAGACCGTTCGTATATGTTATATTTCAAACACATTGTAATTGATATATATTACTAAGGTGCATTACCAGAAGCTTAATATGGAATAGGGTGTGCATAGCACTTATAGTTACTTTACAGGGACAGTCAAAAGAATTCCCAGCAAAAATCAAATTTAAATAAACAGCAAAAATCGTTTGCTGTTTATTTAAATAATGTTTCACAATTTTAAACGCATTGAAATTTATATATATAACAAGGTGCATTACAAGAGGCTTACTACAGAATATTGTGTGTATAGCGGTCATCGTTCATTTACAGGGACACACAAAAGAATTCTCTGCTGTCTGTTCACAGTAATTCCTGGAAGTGAGTTTTAAGTTGCTAGACGCGATTTTAAATTTAACTCACTTTTTGTCTATTACTTGGTGTGTATAAATGCTGTAGATCATATACAGGGCAGCACAAAAGTTCGCGAACACATTTCCGTTTATTGACAGAAACACCAGAAGGAGAATTTTAAACTGTGCTACGCGTTTCCTAACTGAACTAAAATTTAGTATCTTAAGTATAGTATATATACAAATCCGTAAATCATATACAGGGCTGAATAAAAGTATTCGGATATTTTTGCGAATATTGTATATGTTGGAAATTCCTGAAATTACGTTTTTAAATATGTTATGCGTTTTACAAATTGTTTACTTAGATGTTATCTTTCAGCTTATTAAACGGTAATGATTTGTAAAATTATTTTGGAAGCTTTGAAAAGTGTTACATAATCTATGCTTGACGCATGATTTTTCGTTCTTGTTTTTTTTTTTTTTTTTTTTACATTCGTAAGAAGAATCCCGTTAGCCCAATAAATTACATTTTATTCTCAGAGATTTTTTTAATTTTTGCAGAATCTTTTATGGGATATTTAGCGTTTTTTCGCGTTTTGCGGCGATTTTTGGACAGTTTATTCCTGAAAAGGAAAGAATTCTCCGGTAAGTATTAAATTCTGTTTGTGCTCTTTCTTAAGTCAAGTTTTGTGCGAAAAAAATTTAAAAACAAATTGCCAGATTAAATAATTTTGTCGCCAGATAAAAAATTTGGTCGGCATCGCCAGTGGCGGCCTGGCGACCGCATTTGTCGACCCCTATTTTGGGATTAAGTAAGGGAAATGTACTTTTCGATAAAGGGGTAGAAGTTTCCTTAGGCCTTATTTATGCTCTGTCATTCCCCTCCTTCCCGTCCGGTATCACGTATCACACATTAATAATGAATGAACTTTAGAATTGTAAAATGAAATATAAAAAAACCGCAATCTTATATATAAATGTGTCAACTTTTATCATTGCCAATTAAATAATTTACTAAATCGTTGGTTTTCGAAGTATAGTTCCAATAGCAAAAAGTTCAAAGTTGTTCTACATTTTCTTAAAAGTCACTTTTCATTAAAATAGTTTTTTTTTTTTTTTAAAGTTACGAAATTTAATTTTTATAGTGTCCCTGGGCGCTGTAAGTTATAAATTTTTCCGTACTTTAACAGGTAAGGCAATAAAACTTTCTTTTTTGTTCGACCAAAACTTACCGAGTTTTAATACTTTGAATTTTATGAATTTTCAGCGTTTTCTGTCACTGAAAACGAAAAAAATCCAAAATTTCTTGACAATAATATATGTTTCTTTCATAGCATTCTGTAATGCTTCGAAAACCTTGAAAAAAAGAAAAGAAATTGAGTGAGAAAGGTTGTACTATGCCAATGGGTGCATTTAAAACGGTAACTACGAAAAATTCGTAGTAAATATTAGTAGCTACTCCGTACTTACAGAATTATACAGTTCATTTTATTATTTTACTAGTTGACCCGCCCGGCGTTGCTCGGACCCGGTATAGTAACTTTAAATATACTTAATAACAGTATGTTGAATTTAGATATTTGTCTCCGGCAGGTATTCCGTGTTGGAGGCACCACTGCTTTCAACATCGTACACCCTGAAATTAGTATGGCTGTTTCAAAATGCAGAAAAAACGGAAAACACAAAAACGAATCAGAAAAAAAAAAAACCCGAAATATTAAATTTCAGATTTTTTTTTTTTTTTTTTTTTTTTTAATAGTACATATTAATACTTTTTTAAATAACAGATACCGTTAGAACCAGAAAGGTATCCTGGGGGAATAGGGGTTATATTTCTATCCGGGAGATTCGGATAGCAGTTTAAAACTGCAGAAAATACGGCTAGCGTGAAAAGTAATACGAAATCGATCTACATATTTTTTTTTGTTGTTGTTAAGTACTAAATATTTATATTTGCTTTAACGAAAAATACGGTTAGAACAGGAATAAGTGGTTTTGTGTTTTTTCCCCCTTTTTTTTTTTTTTTTTTTTTTTTAAATTCTATAGGGACCCATTTGATTGCGGCATGCAAATGCCGAAAATACGGAACCTCTTCCTTTCGTTTGCTTGAAAATCCAAGGATAAACCTGGGCAGGCGCAGACACAATCGGCGGTAGACTGGAAGCTCGCCATTTACTATGTTCATTAGGGTTTTTAATTAATATCTCGTCTAATTATCGAAAAATGGAAAATATGAGCCCCAATCCAAATTTTCAGACCCCCTACGTGCGATAGATATCCCTAGCCATCGCCAACACACACATCACAAACATCCAGTGTCGCATTCAGACACTTTTCTCCGGGAGGGATTTTTGTAGCTCCGGGGGGGGGGGGGGGTTGACATTGTAGAGTTCCGGGGGGGGGGTGGAAATTGCACTTTTTAACCATTAAAAGCATAAAATCTCAAATCTTCTGAGGGGACATTTCAGTGCTCCGAGGAGAGGGAATGTCCCCCTCCCCGGCCACCCCTGAATTCAACACTGCAAACATATTTCTTTTGTTAATATAGATTTTTATTTATTACATTGAATATCTTATTGTTAAAATGATTTGACTTTCAAATTTAAGTAAGGTTTTAAATCGAAATAAAAGTATAATTTTTAAATTTCAAAGCAAAGTTCAAAGCAAACTTTTTCTAGTGACAAGGGGCGCACCATTTTATTTGCTCCAGGGCGCTAAACAGGCCCGTACTGGCTCCATTGGGGGCCCTCGGCTAGAGACTGAAAAGGGGCCCCTTACCGGGAAATTTAGAGGACATAGAATATTAGAATATTTACTTTTTGAAAATTAGGTTTACATGCCTAAAAAACACATTTAGCTACTTTGTCACTTGGAAAATAGTTGGGTTAAAATGTCAGCTTTCTCTGATGTAGTTTGTTTACTTTCACAATAAATATTTATATTATTTTTATATACCGTACCTAAACTAGTTCCATGCTAGAAAAAAGTAAGTATACTAATTAATTACGAGTTTTTTATTACTTAAAAATGAGAGTGAAAAATACTTTTAGTTTCAGGCAACCAAATAACAGAAGTTGAAGCTCTAATAATCTAAATCCTTCTGTAATACCTAAGTAAATATTTTTTTTATATACCGCTAACCAGGCCCCTACCTGCCCGGCATGAATGCCTAGCTTAACGGGTTAGTACCTGGGTGCGGGGCGGAAATCGCCTAATCACAGCATAGCATGGCTGTGATCCACCTGACTATTGATTTGTTCACATCGCTGCTGTGCTTGCTCTCTTGTGATTTGCTACCGTTATCTTTGTTTGCCGGTTCAAGGTTTCTGTTTAACTTTGTTGAATTGACAGATTTAATAGGTCTCGTAATTTAGAACCTTGATCAGGTGACGAGACCCTCACCTGACTAGGCACCCACCTAAGTAAATATTAAAAAGGGACAGAACGGTAATAAGAAAAAGCCTATTGAAAAAAAGCAATGTCCTCTTTAATTTTAATTTAATTGTTACAAATTGTAAAATAGGTTTTATAAGAAAAAGAAAAATGGCTCTACAATACCTTGGTACAGATACAGCGAACTAAGAAAGTTTCTGTGATTGTGAACGGCTGTTTACTAACCAAACGCCTTTTTGGTCAGTTCATCTAAAATAGCATCTTTATCCAAGTTATAAAAAAATCTTTCTACATTCATGAAAAGAAGATTAGAAATAAGGTATTGGCTTAAAGTAGATCTAAGTCAATTCTTGAGTATTTTAAGTTTAGAAAACACCTTTTCACAGGTGTACAAACTTGTAAGCTACATACAGGTTGGTAAACATTCTGAGAGTTCAAAAACAACAGAAAAAGCGCATGATAAACACAGAAATCATTGTTTCTTGTCAGAGCAGTAACCACAAAGATTTTTGTCTTTTTCAAATTCAGATTCTACATCGTCATATTCACAGATTTCTTCAGCTCCATTCAGATTGTCTTGTTTTCTTTTAATGATAGTTTTGTCAGCCATTATAAAGCTTTCAGATTGATCTGCAAACTCTTTCAGCTCTATCTATAACTGACTTCTTTCAACTTTACAAAGATTAGAAATGCTACAAAGGGCTTCTGCAGGAAAACTATCAAGCATTACAATTTCATTAAATTTCTTTGTTTGGACTAAATCTTTCTTCGATACTTGCTCTGGCACAATCTAAAACACTGAAAAAGACCAATTTATAGTTTTGAGCAGTTGAGATTCCAAGAGCCTCGTCTATTGATTTTTCACCAGCCATTACCTCTTTCTTTTAAGTTCTTTTTTCCTTGAAATCTAACTCTACTTCAACATCAATACTGCTTTCTTCTAAATTGCTATTAACTATACTTGTATAATATTTTGTTTTGGAATACAGAGCATGAAAGTGTTTATCACTCCTTTTATCCCTTATTTGTTGAAGCAGCTTCTCTACCAAGTTCCAGGCTGTAGAATAGTCAGTGGTTTTACTTTGTAAATATTTTAAAATAGGAGATATAACAAGAAATAAATCTAATAAAACAATAGACATAAATAGGTTTACAAATTTATTTTAACTACAAAGTTTCTAGTATGTTAAAATACAAAATTTTATTTGCATTGATATAATTAATATACACTATAATGCCATAAATGATGGGAACTTTCAGTTTTAGACATTTTTTCAAATATTTAAAAATATACATATCAGATTATTTTGAAATTTTAGGATTAAAAAGAACAGGTTTGACTTCATATTTTTGAACGTCGATTTGATAAGGAGGACAATTAGGGGACCAACCAAAAATTAAAGAAAAAAATAATACTTGGGATCACCCTGTAAAATAAAATGCACGAAATTATCTGTCGCTGCAGAATATACATAGGCAGACATTGTATAATATGTGCATTCATTTGTGTAAGAATAGCATGTATATTAATAGAGATAGAACGATTTTTTAAAAAAATTAAAAAAAATCTTGCATGTTTTTTGCTTATAACGCACAGGGTTTTTAACCAAATTTAACGCCAATTTCAGAAAAATTGACAAAATGTAGTAGCAATAATATAGTGCTATTGAAATATAAATATATTAAATATTTAAGGAAATATGGGCAGTTGTATGCAATAATTTTTATCTGCGATGCGCGAACGATATCAAGGAACTTTTTGCATAATTTAGTAGTTAATTCTCTGGAGCAACTTAATAAAAAAAATCAGTCAAATATCGCAAAAATTCAGAGAGATATCGGCGTTAGAGTGAGCTGTTTTTTAGTTTCTGACTAAAACTCGTTGAATGATAAGAGATTGTCGACAAATTGTTATTTTTAAGTTATCGGAAAGCGTTCGGAAAAAGTTTTTTGAAAAAGCTATTTAATTATAGTTTACGGTTATGTTTAGGAAGATTTTGACTCTAAACTACGATGAAAAGGAAAATATAGTCCATACATTGATTATATTTAGGTAAATTGAGGTGTTTATAATAAAATTTTGTGAAATTTAGCCCAATACCAAGGCTACACTAGATACCGGGCTGGCTCATTCATTATCATGACGTCACAAAAGGTAGCTGGCCGCGACCAGCGATTGGTGCAAAGCGACGAGTCCGTCGTTTTGTGCCAATCGCTGTATGTCTTTCATTTTGTCGTTTCGATTTGTACCAATCGCTGGTCGTGGCCAGCCACCATTTGTGACGTCATGAGAATGAATGAGCAAGCCCGGTATCTAGAGTAGCCCTGCCAATACGCAAAACACTCTACAGTAAATTCTATCGCATATATATGTATTTTCTGTATATACGTAATTTGTATGCCAGTAGTGAAGATGGTAAACTAAAATCTAAGATATATTATACATTTTTCATAAGTTATGAGTCAATAAGTTGTAATTTGATTTTTGCAGTTATATTTCAATAGCTTTTTGGGAAATTACGTACTAGATCAGAACCGTCTATGCCTAAAACGTGTTGTGAAATCAAACCGAAAGGCTTCCTTTAGAGGCGATTTCAGGGGAATTTTGATCGTCTACTTCTAATGATGCAAGTGATCGTACCGTCCAGCGGCAGATCGTGGCACTTGGTTTTCATGGCCGAGCTGCAGTTCACAAGCCAAATATCACGCATCTGAATAAGACCCGTCGATTAAAGTGGTTCAAAGAACGACGGCACTGGTCAGTAGAAAAATGGAAAAACATCCTATGGAGCGATGAATCACGGTAGCACATTTGGCAGTCCAATGGACGTGTTTGTGTGCGGCGAGTGCCTGGCGAACGATATTTACAGGACTGTTTCGTACCCAGAGTGAAATTTGGCGGAGGTGGGATCCTGTTGTTTTAATATCTGGGAGTATAAATGCCGAAGCCTACAAAACAATTCTGGACAATTCAGCGCTACCGATATTATGGCAACACTTTGGTCTTGTTCCATACCTGTTTCAGCATGACAATGCTCCATGTCAGACAACAGGTTTTGTTAAGACGTGGTTTGAAGAAATTGGTGTGGAAAACCTTCCCTGGCTAGCTCAAAGTCCAGACCTCCACACTTTGGAACACCTTTGGGATGAGTTAGAGGGCCGATTTAGAGCCAGTCCAACTCGGCCAAAAACACCACAGAAATGTTTGCTACTCTACAGGATGAATGGAGCAAGATTCCCCCAGAAACGTATCGAAAACTAGTAGAAAGTTTTATCTCAAAGAGTTGCAGCAGTTATTGTGGCGAAGGGTGGCGCTACACGATACTAAAGTTATGCTGAGTCCCCTTTAAATTCATAGTATGAGGGGCAATAACATTGCAGTTTAAAAATTAAGAGGGGGAGGGGTGGCTAAATAAGTTTCAAACTCAGTTTTTTTTCAAAATAACTGCGAAACTAAGAAAATCAATTAATAATAGAGCTTCTCATTAATAAGCAAATATGTAGATTAATTAATAATTAATTTTATTGAAAATTCAAAATGTGTTTGCGCATTATTTCAAAGCATTATTTCATTTTTATTTTCATATAATTAAGAATTAAATTCAGTTTTAAGATGTTTTGAAATATTACATCAGGGTACAAAATATATATTTCATTAATAATACTGAAAAAATAAGAAAAAAACTAATAACAAATGAAAATACACTTACAAATTTTGGCATCATAACATAATGTAAGTGTGCTTCGCTAAAGTTGCGTTGAAAATGGATTCAGCATCTACTCCCTCCCTCCCCCTCTTACCCTTGAGCAGCACAAATGTCTAACAAATACAATGATATGGATTTTCGAAGAATATCCATCCCCCCCCCCCACCGATTTCCTACGGTCCTAATGACAGGACTACCCATAGCGATTATTTTTATATTCTATTTTCACTATTCTTTTCAAAAAATAAATTTTGTATTACGTTTCTCTTACACATGTTGTTAAAGCGCATGTGAAAAATTTTTATTTTGAAAAAGTGGTACGAGAAAAAATTAAAAAGTAGTCGCCAGTGTCAGCTCTGTAATAAGGTGTATTGTGACAAATCGCCATGTACATGCTGGTTTTCCAAGAAAAACTAAAGTGTCAATAAACAATGAAAAATAGCATACATATTAAGATATCTGACTACATTTAAAATGCGATTTTTGTCTAAAATTTTCGTTTTCTTTGTATTACATTTTATTAAAGCCCGCATTTTTACCTTTTCAAATCTGCGCTTACATTTCTTGTACTATAAATGAAACCTAAGTTATCAGAATTTAAAAACTACTTGATAGTGAATGAAACCGGAAGTGCCAAACGTTTCAACGTTAATTTTTTTCCCTTCGTGCAAAAACTGCCAAAACTGTCTTTTAGATATAAACAGCAAAAAAAAAAAGACCTTGATCGATAACTACAGTAAAATTCCAATTCGTACTCAACATATTTGTCGGATATTAAAGAAAAATAATAATTTTTAAACCAAACAGCGTTATGCAATTAAAAACCACCACCAATGACGAATTGAACCCTGCCGCTGAACCGCTTGGTTGGTGGTGGTTTTAATGCCTTGTAGAGAGTAGATTTGGTTCTTTTTTCTTAAGCCATTGTCGAATAGGCACACGGAATAAGGTCCTGGATCGTACGTCAAAAACTCCTCAATATCTTCATCCGAGTGCTTTGCAACCCAAATTCGTTTGAACAAAGTTGTGGGATTAATAGAAACCAATTCGTCGTCTACTCGTATCACAGTATCACACTGTTCATTACAGCAAGAGGTTTTATTCTGTCGCTCCGTTTAAATTTGACAGTTCCAAAGTCACCAACAACAACACTGTTCACGTATTTAATGTCTGATTACCTAGACTTATGGCAGTTGATATCCGTTTAGGCTAAAAATAAAACTTTTAGGAACTGAAGTCCGTGTCAGCTGTTATTAGCGAAAGAGTGTTTTAGTTATTTTATTTTTGTGTTATTTAAAAGGCAAAATAAAGTGCTCCATTTTTTTAAAAGCAAATGGAGATTATGATCCGATTCCAGGTATGCTCATTTTTATTTTTTAGTTATGAAGAAAACAATGAACCTCAGATGCATAAAATATAGTCAATCATATAATTTTTAGTATCATTAATGGTCAACATTTGCGTTATAACGCCCTTTCAAAGATAATCCACGAAGTAATGATTTGGTAGCAAAAGGATTAAACTTCGAAAATATTTCTTACATCCGAACGATCACTTTACTGAATAAACAAAGATTTTCTTTGTAGATGAAAAATAAAAATAAAATTAAAAATTAGAATAAATTTCATGAGTTCGTCGATATGACGATCGTTCGTTTTAAATTATCGCTGACTAGACTTCAGTGTCTGTTCAGTACACTATAATTGACAGTTAGATTTGTTTTATATTAAGAGTTTTAGTACTTTTCTCGATTCGTGAAAAGTTCAGAATTCTCTCTCACTCTAGTAGGATTTTTATCCAGATCATGTGTTGCATCTCAAAAGGTTTCTCGTTTCCTGTCCGCAAAAAGTTTCTTGCGGTCGGACTTTCTAGCATTCGCCCGGGTACTCGGCGTGCCCTGTATTCTCGAACAGAGGTCTAGCACCTCTCTGCGTTTCTCTCGCAGTCACCCGGGTACTTGGCGTACCCTGTATTCTCGAATAGAGGTCTGGTACCTCTCAGCGTTTTTCTCAATCTGAACTCTTAATTAAAATCCTTTCGCTCATGGTTTTCGCAATGGGAGAGGATTTTGTCTGAGGAGAGGCTTATCAGGACCACTTGTACCGTGGGACCATGACATCACCACAAACCAGTGCGGTATTGGTTCCTTTCTAAAATGGGGAAAATAAGTAGTTGCACTTTGTGGTTTCTCACGGAGATCTTTTTTTCACCAAGACAGGCCACCAGCAAAGTAAGTTATGTCATCCTTGGTGGGCAATGATACATCAAATATAATTCTAAAGTTTTCCTCTGTTCACAAAAGAAGTTCGGGATTGCCACTATTTCAAAGCAAGGCCGATGTGAGAAAATATGCTGGAAATGTTCTTTTAGAAGTCTTCACACGAGAACTCTCAGATGCCGAACACTGGTTCTCACGCACCTGCACGTAAAAGTAAAAATGGATGCTTTATAGCGTAAAATGGTTAGTTTCCATGTTACATCGATGTGCAGTGCCGTATTTCCCGCTGTTTCAGTTTTTTGTTTTAACCCTTTCAGGGGCCACTTGTGCTCCTGTAACGTTGAATTCCCACCGGAATTTAGGAAAGAATTTAGTTCAAAATAAGAATAAGCAATTTTTCAACTTTTTCTCGTCAAAGTTAAAAAAGTGAAATTTCATTAAAAGTTTCTGGTTTGAATCGGATTAAAATTAGGTGGTATATAATATATACCACCGCCCCTCAAAGGGTTAACACCTATTTCTGTGGCACTCTCATGGCTAAACTATTGATCAGAGAAAAAAATTTCGATTCATAAAATGTATGAAATTTTATCCTCTGGTTCATATACTGTCGACTTTCACGTAAAATGCATAGTTTTAGAGTTATTTTGATAAAACAGAGAAAAGTCCGTTTTTTTTTTTTTTTTTTTTTTTTTGTAAAATGAAAAGTATTTTCCGGAAAAAAGTTTGTTGGAAAACGTCAGATTCGTGTTCAGCGACCCTACAAACATAAAAGCACCAAATATCAAAACTTTCTTTTAATTTCTACCAAATGACTGGACTAATAATAGGCGAGAAACACAAACACGGAATTGGCGACTCAAAATACTGAGTATGTGCAAAGTACTTATGAGCTAATAAACTAATTCGATTTATCTTACCTGTATTTAATGTATCACTATTGTCCCTTAAAGGCTGACTTTGCGATTGAGAAGTGGCACTAGTTAACCAAGTATTCTAACTTTTCGAACTTTTTTCACCGTCTAAATATTTTCTCTTCTTTTTTTTTTTCCTTTTCGAACCATACTACGATACTGAGCGAATGAGCGTCTTGGTGCGCCCTGAATCAAAGCCTGTGAGCACTATACAGAACTCGATTAGTAAGTAGCCAGCAGTCCTCTTCCGTCTGGCCAGCGACACGACACAGCGCCACTACGTAGGCTACTATAAACAAAAAACAACTGGGCACTGCTTAAAATTGATTGTAAACGCGTAAAATTAGTGGGAAATAGTGAAATTTGTCAAATGTAACTAACTAAAAAGTTGTACTCGTATATCCATTTTTGGGGGCCCCCTTGGGCCGGGGACCCTCGGCAATCGCCGACCAGCCGACCTGGCCAGTCCGGGCCTGGCGGTAAATATGTAGCTACGCCACTGGTCACTTGACAACTTAATTTGATTTTTGCAAACTGAATCTGTTATTCCAAGCAGCATGGTGCGGTCAATTAAGTGTTTTGATCAACTTCCCGCTAATTGGTTGATTCGTAGCGAAAAAACTGACAGTCGAATGCAAGCTATCTTTCAAATTTTCTCTTGGTACTTTTAGAAACATATGCGTTTTTAGCACTTTCCAACCTAGTTGAAAAGTGCTTATGACTTCGGTTTGTCTGGCCGTCTGTCCGTGCTCTAACTCCCGTAAATATGCTCGGATTGCTCTGCAATTTTTATATGTTATTGTCGTTATCTATGGCACGTTCCCTATTTCAACTGAAGTGTGTAGCACTTATAGTTTTCTTACAGGGACACTCAAAAGAATTCCGCTACATTGCGGTCTATGGGGAAAAATCATTTGCGGTTTATTTTAAAAATGTTTCACTATTGTAAACGCATTGAAATTTATATAGATCACTAAGATGCATTAGAAGAAGCTTAATATGGAATAGTAGGTGTATAGCACTTAGAGTTACTTTACAGGGACAGTCAAAATAATTCCGTTACATTACGTCTATGGAGAAAAATCGTCTGCGGCTTATTTAAATGATGTTCCACTATTTTAAACGCATTGAAGTTTATATTTATTACTAAGGTGCATTACAAGAGGCTTACTACAGAATAGTGTGTGTATAGCAGTCATTGTTCATTTACAGGGACACACAAAAGAATTCTCTACTGTCTGTTAACAATAATTCCTGGAAGTGCGTTTTAAGTTACTAAACGCGATTTTAATCTTATCTAGCTTTTTGTCTATTACGTGGTGTGTATAAATTCTGTAGATCCTATACAGGGCAGCACAAAAGTTCGCGAACACATTTCCGTTTATTGACAGAAACTCCAGAAGGAGAATTTAAACGGTGCTACGCGTTTCCTAACTAAACTAAAATTTAGCATCCTATGTATATATACAAATCTATAGATCATATACAGGGCTACATAAAAGTATTTGGATATTTTTCCGAATATTGTATATATTGAAAATTCCTGAAATTACGTTTTTAAATATGTTATGCGTTTTCCAAATTGTTTACTTAGATGTCATCTTTCAGCTTATTAAACGGTAATGATTTGTAAAATTATTTTAGAAGCGTTGGAAAGTGCTACATAATCTATGCTTGACGCATGATTTTTCGTTCTTGTTTTTTCTTTCTTTGTTTATTTTACTCCCTCTTTTATTATTTTATTTTGGTTCCTTGGAGCATCTGCAACTGCAAGTAACACGTGTTCGTAAATCGACCAGTTCATTAAAACAATACGTGCGGTTATTCTCGTGAAATCACGCGGCAAATTTGAACTGCTGTTGAAATTGCAGAAGCTCTAAAAAAGGAAGGCCGATAAATTGAAGGATATGTAAGTTAATTTTGTATCACTCATATGTAATCATAATCATATGTAAGTTAATTTTGTATTTTTTTGTAATGTTGTTCTATCTACGGTGCAGATAGTTTCTTCAACAGTTCCTGATATAAAAGAATGTTCATTTAAGGGTGTTCTCAAATGAACTGGTACAAGCGCGAGATTTTATGACACATTTACAAACTCATTTTTAAACATAAAAGCACAATTTTTCAAAATTGACTATTGAAGCGATTCGAAATCGCAATGCTTTTTCGTTTTTGGATACATAAATTACTTATCCAGTTATAAGCGATTTCGAGTCACGTGATAACTCGTTTTTCTGCTCTTTTTGACCGGGTTTTGACCTTTCGCCAAGAAATTCGATTCAAAACGTGTACTTTGACGGCATTTTCTGAAATATCTATTACGTTTATCAAAAAATGGAAAAAGCATTGCTATTACAACCAAAAAAAACAAAGTAAGTCGATTTCCAGAACTACTACCGTATTCCCCCGCATTAGCCGGCATGCCGCAAAATTTGAAACGTTTTGCGCTTGTTGAGCAAAGCAGTTGAAAACAGTCTTTACTTAATTTGTTTAAGGTTTGTATAAAATCTGTCAAAATGGATTTTTTTTTTTTTTTTTTGTTCTTGTATTTTGTTTTAACTTCAACTTAGGTGTGTTTTATGCATTTTTGGTAGAGTCCAGGTGAGTGTATAATCGAGGCAATAAATTTACCATCCCACAATTTCGCTTTTTTTTTTTTTTTTTTTTATCTTTTGATATGATATTTAATTTAGCACAATTTAGCTACATTTCAGAATCGCTACTCTATTACAGCATGTCATGCTGAGTGACAATTTTTTTCTTTCCAATTACGCTTTGTTCAACGCGAAAAAGAGAGTGGTTTAACTATATTTAGAAGCTTTATCTTATACTGAAAAAAAAAAAAAATTACAGAAAATTCTGTAGCATGTTAAAAAACATGTACATAACGCTGACAATAAAGACATGTAATGTACGATTTTAATAAATTTGTAGGTATAAGCTTTTATATACATTATTTTAAAATAACATATAAGAAATATCAAAATTGACTAATTTTTCATCTAGGAATCGTTGTATGTTACTAATATTTCGAACACTTTTCTCTAAATAAAATGCATATGTCACCCTTGGTGTGAAAATATTTTTTTGTAATTACTTTCCAATCTGAATACGACAAATGGATCATACTTAAAATCTTTGTATTCAATTAGTCTTTCGGAGAAGGCTGAATGGAATAGCCACGATTATGTCCTCTTTCGCCGAACGAATTCCCCAGGTACCCTGTTGTTTCCTCTGACAGCCCCTACGAGCGAATGGAGATGCCAGGGAAGCAAAGTAAAACGTGTTTGAAGAAACACGAAAAACTGAACTTCAAAAATGGGACATTTCCGAACCCTTTTCAGAAAAAATGTCTTCCCCTCAAAAACGATTAGGCCACTAATTACAAGATTTCGTCCAAAGATGTTCGAGGTGACTATTAATTTCAAGATGACACTTCTCAAACCATTAAGTAAAAAAAGCAATAAACTAAACCATTAAGATAAATCCTTTCTTGTTGATTATCTTTCTTATCAGTTCAACTTGGAAAATTACATGAAATTGTATTTTTCAGCAAAGAGGAAAGTGGTCTTTTTACGTTAAAAACATATTTATTTTATATAAGTACAATTTTTTTCAATTTTAATGCTTGTATTTTATATGCGTCTGAAAGAAAAGTCAAAAATTGGTATAGTTTTCTGACAATTAATGATGAATTTGCAACAATCTTCTTTGCTAAAATAATTAAGAAATATTTTATCTCGCATATTTAATGCATTGATGATAATAATAATAATGATAACTACAATAATAATTATACTACTACTAATAATAATAATTATACTAACAATAATTATATAGCATTATTATAGAGAAATCTTTGATAAACACGCTGAAATAGACAGTTTTTAAATCGAAGAATTATTTAAAGAGATTTTTAATTAAAGTCGGCCAGAATCGTTCCATTAAAAAAATTTTTGAGAACAAAACAATGCATAATTTTTTTTTTTTTTTTTTTTTTTTTTTTTTGTAGGGATATACTTCTCAAGCTACACTGAGAAAAATGACACTTTCAAATCTGAGCAAATCGATGTTTTCATTTTGTTATGAAACTTTTTGTTTCAAATAGGACGACCCAATGATTTCAATTCTGAAATACCAGAAATTCTCAGAATATTTAAACATGGACATATTCAAAACTGAAAACATAGAGGTCAGTTTATACTCATAATCATTTTTGAAACATGGACATACTGAAAAATGATTAGAATCAGTTCAAACACATTTTTGAAACATGGAAATATTAAAAACTAAAGACATAGATGTCAATTTATATTCATTTTTGAAAGATGGACATACACAAATATGAGTACATTATGTTTTATTCTTATGTGTGTGCATGTTTACAGAAATGAGTATATACATGTTTCAAACTTGAGTCATTTTGATTCAAAGCTATTTTGACTATGTAACATACTCAGATTTGAGTACTTTTTGATCAGTTTTGAAAATGTCGTTTATAGAGTGTAGCTGTGTGCAAACTGCGCTTATTTTTTAAATTTAATTCTTTAGAGCTCTTTTTTTTTCAATTTTTTATTCAAATTTTCATTATTTCAATATTTTTTTTTTTCATATTTAGAAAAGGTCATTTTTTTATGCTGTTACCAATTTGTAAAACTGCGCAAAGAATTATATTTCCTCTCAAATAAAAAATGTATTTACACGTAATTATTAAAAAAAATCCCTGACGGCTTGGCCTACAGGGACAGGTAGATTTCGAAGACGCAGACCGTGGGGCGCCTGTTTGTTGGGAATTGCGGAGGAAATGACCTTTTTGCCATGATGCGGCAGTTGGAACCGCCTACTTCGAAACCTAACTTGTTTGCAGGCGAAGCCAGCAGGGATTTTTTTTTTTTTTTTTGCTATAAGAGTTGGTTCTATAAAAAACTTGTCAATATAAAAGTTTTAGATAATATTAAGAGGATTTATATTATAAATTTAAGCGGATTTGAAGTCTTGGGAATTGACGAAGTTATCAATTTTTTTCTTCTAAACCCCCCCTCGCGCCCCCACCCTTGGAGCCATTTTTAATTATATCAAAAATCTGCCATACATAAATTTTCGGCCCTTCTCCTAGAAGTAATAATAACTTCAAACGGATTCGATACGTATCATAATTAAGAAATTATGGGGTTTTTTCTGTTTTCGCAAAAAGCCTCCCCCTTGGTTCGATTTTGCCCATTAACGAACTTGACCGAGATTTTATGACCCTTGATTTCATGTATCAGTTTCAAAAAGATGCGGGAGTTGGAACCGCCTACTTCGAAAAATAACTTGTTTGCAGGCGGAGCCGACAATTTTTTTTTTGTTTCTAATTTTATTTTGCTATAAGGGTTGGTCATATAAAAACTTGTCAATATAAAAGTTTTAGATAATATTAAGAGGATTTATAATAAATTTAAGCGGATTTGATATGTTGGGAATTGACGAAGTTATAAATTTTTTTCTTCTAAAACACACCCTCCCCCCCCCCCCCTTGGGGCCATTTTTAATTATATCAAAAATCTGTCATACATAAATTTTCGGCCCTTCTCCTAGAAGTAATAATAATTTCAAACGGATTCGATACATATCATAATTAAGAAATTATTTAATAAAGGATGTGCAACAAGAGAAAGAGGCAACTATGCGAATGCTCAGAGTAGGGAGCTCAAGAGCACCAGCATCGAAAACTAAATACAGAGAATTAAATGAAAAGATTGCAAGTTTAAAACGTAGTTTGATAAATGGCACCATTGATTTACATAATTATATTAATTCAATATCCTATTTAATACATTTGGTTGACTAGTCCTGTTTTGTTTTTCGAAATAAATACATTCTGTCTGATTTTCTGTCTATTTGATATGTACTATATTTATGAAATGATTATTTTGAAGCTAAGTGAAGATTTTATACATAACTAATAAGATAATTAACGATATATATATATTTTTTAAATAGCAGTTTTTATTATGAGTATCTACCTTGTGAGAAGTTTAAATTAGTGCTTATTTTCAAGTAAACATTTTAGTAAAATTTATCATTTATATTATATCACATAACAATAAGACACGGCATAAAATAAATTAAAAGTACACAATTTCGAAGCAAATCGTGATGTCCTATCTAAATGATATCTATCATCTACCTACGTATAGGGGGGTTCGTCAGAAATTGACCGGTGGCCAATGATTTTTTAATTCTACAATGGAAAATAAATGCGCAGTTGCTGACGAAATTTCATTTTGCAACCATTACCGTAAATATAAATAATGTAGAAAATGAATAAGGAAAAAGTTTCCGAATTACTAAACTCATACCTCTTATATATATATATAGGAAATTTACAGAAAAATGTTTAGCAATTTTATTGGAAAAAAGTAATTGGATAAAAGTCTATTAAACTGTTAATAGCAGTGAAAATATTGTACTAAAAATATGAAATTAGCCTCGCATTATTTGAAACAAAACATCCAGAAAAATGCACGAAAATTACAGTAATTAAACTAGTGGTACCACATAATACTAGCCATATCCAATGTCCAGTGCCCGTTTTGGCACGAAAAATGGCAATTTCTAGAACTTGTTTTGTATCTTCTAGAACTTGTCTGTATTTAATTTCTCATGAAGCTAGATAAGTCTCTTCAATATTTTATTGCAATATTTTCCCTTTTCTAAGGTTATTAAAAGAGAGGAGAGGGAGAAAACATATTTTATAAGAAACAAATTATTTAAAAAAATATATAAATTACTGAAGCATTGAAATCCAAACTGGCTTCTTTCTGACATATTCATGAAGTTATTGTTCATGCACAAAATAAGCAGTTATTCTTCTTCATGGACTGAGGAATCGGAAAGCATTTTTCATATTTTTATAAAGACAAAATACCATTCAGAATATGCCGTCCAAATTGGCGTTTTAAGCCGAGTTTCTGGATTCTACAACCCGGGAAATGTTGTTTTGAGACAGCAATTAATTAGAACTCAATATGATATACAATTATAGAAAATGTAAAATACTGTTCGATTTCAAATTACCCCAATAGTCATGCCTGAAAATTCCTTACATTTATGTATAAAATGAGTCGGTGAATATATATTTTGAGTTACTGAGTGAGGGAAATATTTAAAAAACCACCTTAAGTGTTATAGAAACTTTCTAATTCGCATTTCAGAGAAAGAAAAATATCAAGTGAATGAAAATTAGAATTGTCTAATAGTAAATTGGTACAGCGCACTCAGAAAATGGCACGAAACAGTTTTGTACTAATTACGTCTAAATAAAACTCAAACTGTATTTCTCATATAATGCGAGCACTTTTTAATCAGTTTAATATTTAGAAATACACACAAATTTTGATCTGAAGATATTTGTTTTAAATGGAACATTTTTATTTTAATCACACGTTTTATTTCAAGGAATCATCGTATATGATAAGATTAAAATCTTGAAATTTTATTACTTTACTAATTCGATTCATTCATACTTATAAATTATCATTAAAATAAAGAGAAATTTTCATCTTTTAATAACATATCATTGATATATCGCTGCATAAATATGGCATTACCAAAATTGTTTCGCCCATACTAATAGTATTGCAAAGAGTAATTTTTCAATATAATCATAATCCAGCATAACATTTGTATTTTAATTCATATGCTGCTAATTATTATGCTCGATACAAGTATTGTGTTAAATCAACCGTGGTTTAAATGAACTGGTTCCTCCCCCCACCCTTTTTTTTAAAAAAAAGAACAATTCTTATACAATGTTTCTCCCCTTTTTTGTAATTTAATTTTCCATTTTTAGGGTTAAAATAATCTTTTTTCTACAACCAACACTATATATAGTAAGTCTAAGGTCATGCTTGTATGTATATTAGTATGAAATTTAACATGCATTAATGAACCTATCGGGTTCAAAGAGTTATCTTAAAACATTGTCAACGCGTATAAACATATGCACACAACATGATACAACTGACAGAAAATAATATAGATAAAAAATATTCAACATTTAGCATAAAATGTTTTCTCTCTCTCTTTTTTTTCCCTTTTTTTAATGGGATTATTTACAGCAATTAGTAACATAAGATGCTCTTAAAGTATTTGGTCATATTAAAAGAAAATTTTCTCGATTGGGAAGATTATCCTTTAACAATTCGAAAAAGAATACGCAAGATATGAAATTGAATAAAATGATATTCAAAAATTGGGTGCCAGTTACAGCATTTTAGTAACACCAGTGTATTTTTTTTTTTGTTACTTACTGAATTTAAAGGCCAAAAATGTTGACTTACAGTTGTCTTTAAAAAAAAAAAAAAAAAAAAAAAAAAAAAAAAAATCGCAATTTTTTTTTCAAAATTAAGTTCAGATACTGAGATTTATACAAAATAGTTAGCCAATCGGGTGATACTGTCTTGAAGAAGAATTAGTTTATAATTTTAAAGTATTGTTTAGGTCAAGAAGAAAATATTAACATGTTCAGTGAACTGATTTTCGCTTTAAAAAGTTACTGCGTGGTCAATGTATCTAAAATCTATTATTGGTGGGAGTTTGTATAAATAAAATCGCAACAAGAGATTGCTTAATAAAAAAACGTTTATATCTCTTTTTAAATTTTAAATAAAAATTCTGTTGAATGTAAATATTTACTTCTAAGTAAAATAATAATAAGATATATTTAAAGGCTCTTTAACACAACAAATCCCATTATCTTGAACGAAAGAGGAAAATAAGGGAAAATCAGGCTTGCTTGAGACATCAAGGTTTCCTAAAAAATAATGACTAAAAATATATAATTGCATTAATGCTTAATTTTGTCATGTAAAATAAATGTGTATTACAAGAAAGCCCAACGTAGAAAGCATTAGTATGAAATAAGTTTAAATTTCAGCATATTTAGGTGCATATGACTTATTTTATAGAATATTAAAGTCATAAAAATGTAATCAGAAGATCGTGAAGATTCCTATGTTCAATAATTTGCAAAATTTGGGGTGGGGGGGGGGGGGAGATTCGGGTCGTACCCGACCCAAACACGAAATACTTCAACCGGCAATCCGACCCGAGCCCGACATAAAATGAAAGTAAATCATGTTTTAATGCAATGAAAAGTAATCTACAATTATATCTCTAATACCAATTTTATGTTTTATACAATAAAATGGACTAATCTATATTTTTAATATTCAATTATAGTAAAACCTCTGAATAGGAACTTCGGCATCGTTGAATAGAGTTCTGCATCGTGTCGGGTTATCCCTAACTTTCTTTTTCGGGTCAGGATGACTTTAATTTTCTTTCTGTGGGTAGGTTTCACCCAAGAATAATTCTTGCGTGTCATAGTAAGTTTTTTTGCAAGTTGGATTGTTGGGCTTTTCACAAAAAGTTTCAGCAGAATTATGTTTCAGATGAAAATAAATACCTATTTCAATCTAAATAAGCATATATTTAATTTACTGCATGAGAGTACTTTATAAAAAAAATGTGATCACAAATTATTCCTTCTTTAAGAACCATTTATTCTTCTCGGAATATGAAAATTATTACCAACAATTCGTCTATCAAACAAACAAAAATACATGTATCGTATTTGTGATAATTTATGCACACATACACTCGCACATCTGTGTATAGATTAGGAAGTGCCCACTAATCAGAGATATATTTAAGCGTACGAGTATTTAGGAATTGAAAAAGTATTCGTTGAATAAAGGTGTCCGCTTTTCGGGAGCTTCCATTATGGAGGTCTTATTGTATATAGATTTTTAACCTGAAAAAATATCGTGAAAATTACTTTGAAAAATCTCGTCAACCCGAACCCAACTCGCAAGAGTCAAAATCCGAAAAAGACCCGAACTCGAAACAATGAAAGTCAACCCAAACCCGGATCCAACCATTGACTAGAAATATAATTTACTTATTATTTTATTATTTATTTAATATTTATATTTCTAGTCAATGGATCCAACCCGCGACGAAAATATGTAGCGACAATCCGACCCGAACCACGAGTTCGGCCAGGTGCGGGTAACCCGACGCAGTTGAGAATTCTAATCCAAACCGCTGAATTTAATTTTATTTACCGTTTCTTTTCATTTGAGGGGGGGGGGGGGGGGAGGGAGAAAATGTTTGAAGAAGTTTCCTTTTTTTTTATCCAGTTTTACGATTCTCCAAAAATAATAAATTATTTGTAAAACACCTTAATACAATCAAAGAAGTTATATTTATTCGTAAATTTACGAAATTAGTCGAAATTCTTATTTGGATATCAAGAAATCCAGTATATATTTTTCCTCTATAAAGACAAGAAATTACCTTCGATAAAATAGTGTCAAAGTCTATTTTCAATCGATTATAACTCAATATGTAATAAATTCATCAATAACTTAAAATCGCTGTTTGATTCCAAATCATTCGCATATAGTTATGGCTGCAATTTTAAGCATTTAATAATAAAAAAATACATAAATAAATGAATAAATAAAAGACTACGGAACGGATATGTATTGACATATGTGGATACGTATATATGTGATAAATATTTATATGTAATAAAAATGTTTAAAAATCTGAATTGTATTTTATTTCAAAAACAATAAAAACGTAAAAGATGCTTCCGAAAAATTTTCAACAGGAAAAAAGGTAATGTGAGAATATAGATTGAATATATACGCGGAGAAAGATAGATTGGTACTTCGGTGATTTGAAACATTATACGTATCAAGTAAAGTTACCCCCTAATGACAATTATTCAACTAATCGATTACAGTTTTGGAGGAAGTTTGGAGCGACCCGACGGAATCAGTTTAGAGGCGAATCAAAATGGCCAGCTTGGTTTTTTTTTAGGATAAAAAAAAGAGTCTCTCTCAAGAACTTTCGTCAGGTATTTTCCTACCGGAAGTATTTGATTGATAGAGACGTATTACTGCTTCGGCGAGTCCGGACTTTACCAATAGCCACATATGGCTTTTATTTTAATGACCTGTTGGACTCAAGTTACAAGCATGGGAAGGAAAACCGAAAACGCATATGGTTTCTAATTCACGGTTACCGTGGTTTATACTAACTGGTTTTTTTACTCTCTGTGAATGTGAATTCCGAGGTGAATTCTCATTTCTACATACTTGTTATATTATTGAAGATTGTTAGTTCTCTTATTCGTTTAAATATACCCTACTTATATAAAAATAGCGTGTCTTCTCTGTGGTGTTTCGCATAAACGTTGTAAAAGTCAGGTTATTAGATTTTATCCAACTTTGCTGTCATAACAGCTGATGAAGCAGCCATTTTCGGCGATTTTTTTGTTACCTGTAAAATGTTTTTTTTTTTGGTACAGCCCGAACTACGAAAAAATTGAGTAATTTTCCATTATATGGACACCATTGTCGCCAAGCATATATTTACATGTATGGCATGGTGTCGGTATAACGGAAAAGAACCAAAATTTGCGATCGATCAAATAATTGAATTTCGTTAAACATTAAATTTTCTGGTACTTTTCTACTATCCGGTCGACCACTTTTCATAACAAAAAACTATCGCCAAACTGTAAAATTAAACGCCAAAAATTAAGTGCGATTTACTTGATGTCAGAAGCATTATACGTGTTTGTTACGTCATCAAGTGGTTTTTAATTCGAGATTTGCGTCTATTTTCCTTATGTTTTACTGATTTATTAGTTATTTCATTAATTAAAATAACAATTGTGTCCTTAAATTCATGTATTTTATTTATTTATTTATTTTGATATTTCAATGGCAACGTTCTCCCTTTTATTTGGCGTTACTGTTTGGCGATAGTTTTTTGTTATGAAAAATGGTCGACGGGATAATAGAGAAGTACCAATTTTCTTATTTTTAATCTGAGAAAGAAACAATAATCATGGATTTAATTAATTTTGCAATATGCGGTGCAACCAAAATAATTTTGATTAAATCAGTACATATATCGCAGACGCACCTGGGTTATTTTTTGGCGCCTAAATGACGATTTTTGCTTTGTATGGCAACCTGGTGTTTCATAATAAATTTGAATATGTGTGTAAATAAATAAAATAAAATAGGTACTTTTATGTTAGCTGGGCGTCAAGGATAACTCTCCAAATCTTGTTTCAATTGGAATAATTTAAATTGCAACATTTTACGTGAGATTTGTTATTCATATTGATATGTTTACGTTTAGATATTTTATTATGATTATATTCTAGCTAATTAAGTTTTTTTTAAAGATTTTATACTACAATGTTAAAATATTACCAAGTTGATATTAGCTAATGTCAAAAGATTGGCGAACCACAGAGCTCAGAGAATAAACTCTATGCCCTCAAAAGTGGGAGTTGTCGACTTTATGACGTCATAAGCAGAAGTAAATGTTTAATTGAAAATTACAGCTAATTAATTAAATTTTCGAACAAACGAATGCACGATAACAAATCTGTGTCCAAATATCTTTCATTTAAAAAAAGAATGGTGTAATTTGATGCAGTAGTTTGTTCTGACGGATTGTCGAAAGAAATCGCTTAGCGTTTTAAATATATAGATTCATTGTTTAAATGAAGAGATTTTGTCAGAAGCCTTGTAATAAACTCAATCATACTTTTTCGCTTAATGTTTAATTGTTATTTAAAAAAAAAATGATTTTCTAAGTTCAGAATAGAAAAAAAAAAGAAAGAAAAAAGAAAAGAAAAAGATAACAGATCAAATATCAAACAGGAACACATTTCTTAAAATCACCTTGCCGATGCCGACCCGACACCCGACTTGAAACAAATAGCGTTCAATCATATTTTTTTTTAATTCCATTTGTATAAAAATTGACAATCTTACTTCTTCGTAATTTCTTTCTACAAACATTCTCGTTTACGAGCGATATTTCACTTTTAACTTTACTGTCTATTAAACACATGTTTTCAGTTTTCAAGATGCAAACCAGGGTAGCGCTTCACTAATTAATTATCAGCATGCTTAACACATGTCTATTACCGTTCACCCTGCTGAGATCTGGTATAATTGGGGTGATCTGGATACTATTTTTTCAGGAGGTGGAACATTTCCTTCTCCCCACCCCCTTCTTCATACACCTTAAAATTTCGCTCATTCTTTTTACTATCGTTCTATGACAATTTGTTAGTAGCTACGGGGCATATGTACATGTAGATATGTGTGTGTGTGTATATATATCACTGGCGCCCGGCTAACTGAAAAGTAACGTTCATTTTAAGTAGTTGGGGAAATTTTCTTTAGGATTTCGTTCATCTCACTAAACCCTATTCGTCTCACTCCTTTGTCTGTCTATCTGTTTGTCTGTGTGTCACAGAGCTCATTCTCAAAAACTATATATGTTGGAGACTTGAAATTTTGCATACTGATAGCTGAACACTTTCTTTCAAACGACAAATAATAAAATCTTGAAAAAGTTTCATATTTAACCCTTTGCGCTCCAATTTCTGTATTTTAAACAATTCTTTCTAACTGAGCCCCTAATTAAGTTGGAGACATGAAATTTGGCATTCTTATAGCTGAATACCTCAGTTCAAACGAGAAATCATAAAATCTTGAAAAAATTTTATATTTAACCCTTTGTGCACCAACTTGTGTATTTTAAACAATTCTTTCTAAGTGAGCTCCTAATTAAATTGGAGACTTGAAATTTTGAATACTTATAGGTGGATACCTGAGAACAGATGACAGATTATAAAACCTTGAAAAAGATTCATATTTAACCCTTTGAGCTCCCCCATGTCTATTTTAAGCAATTCTTTCTAAATGAACCCCTAATTAATTCGGAGACGTGAAATTTTGCATACTTATAGCTGAACATATGGGACTACACCACAAATAATAAAATTTTGAAAAAGTCCCATATTTTAAGCAATTCTTTCTAACTGAGCGTATAATTAAATAGGAGACATGGAATTTTGCCTACTTATATGCTGAACACTTCACATCGTATGACAAATTGTGAAATTTTTAAAAAGTCTCATATTTAACCCTTTGGGCTTCAATTTCTGTATTTTAAACAATTCCTTCTAACCGAGCACTAATTAAGCAGGAGACGTGAAATTTTGAATACTTATAGCTGAACACCTGAAATCATACGTAAAAGCATAAAATTTGAAAAAAAAAAATATATTTAACCCTTTAAGCTCCAACTTGCGTATTTCAATCAATTCTTTCTAAATGAGCTCGTAATTAAATTGGAGACATGGAAAGTTTTACACTTATAGCTGAAAACCTGAGTGCGAATTGTGGAGATAATATATTTTGCCAAAGGATAACGTGTTTTGAAAGGAATATTAAACGAAACCCTCTGTGGGATCTGTGATCACACTTACCTACTTGTTTCATATTTTCTGAGTTATTTTAAATTTGAGTTAAATGAGTTAATTTAAATCATGACATATAATCATGACATTTTTTTAAACAGTTTTCAGGTATGGCTGCATCGAGAGTTGACATTGAGCTAGAGGAAAGAAAAGAGCGTTTGAGCAACAGTAAGGAAAAAAAGAATTATACATTTATAATGCAAATTTCATTTTCTAGAAAATCTAATTTAACTTAGGAATTTAATGTAATTTTGCTTTTTTCTTTACTTTCAGTCAAAATTATTCAGCAGTTAAGACAGATAATTGATGAAAAGGACACCGAAATCAGCTTTATGAGAAAATCTCAATTAATCTTAAACGGTTTGTTTGTCACGGCAATAGTACTACTGATCGCTGCCTTAATTATTACAAATATGTAAGCTGAATTAATTAAAAGAAATTTTCTGTTGTTATTTTTTTTATTTAAATTATACAAATGGTAATATTAATAATATAATTATTATACATACATACCAGGGCTGTAACCAGTCGGTAAAGTCAGAGGGGGCTTTGAAATTTTTTGAGGGGGCTAAATCACAGCTTGTCTTTCCCCCTCTATTTTAAAGATACATAAATATAGACAGAAGTAGAAAGCAAGTCATACACTTTTGATTATAAAGTTTTAAAATTATTAAATGTAATAAATAATCTTATTTGTGTTGAAAGATTATGAAGTCTAGAGGGGGCTCAAGAAGTTTCTAGGAGGGGCTCAGCCCCCCCTGCCCCCGTCTGGTTACGGCCCTGATACATACATATTATTATACTCCACAATTAAGTCTATCAGTCTGTGCTATATTCAGAGGAGAGTTCGCAAACATATATTTCCGGAAATATTATCAAATATTCTGTATACTATTATATAAGGCTAATTGGGAAAGAGCCAGCCTAGCTGGAGATTCATCTTCCTTTTTCAGTTAGACTGATATTTTTTTAGGCTTGTAGCAAAGAACGTAGAGGGCGTTAGACTAATTGAAATATGAGAACTTATTTATCAATAAGTTTTTACCGTGCCCCCACCCTATTGGTTACTCACTCAAAAAGGGCTGATTCTTCACTTCACTTCAAACTTTAACAGCTTATAACTTCGCTTCTATGGGGGCTACAGCGGGGAATTTTTTTCCAGCCTAGCACCCTTCTTCCAGCTTGAACTTTTGCATCTTCGGTTTTTCGGTTTCCCCCATACAACAGAAGATAGGGGCCGGTGGGGTGCCGAAAGTCATTTTTGGATGTAGCATGTGTACAGAAAGCTTTCACCACACAGATCTCAGAAATATAGTTTAAAATTTTGTTTAGTCATTTTGGGCCACATTACGCGTCCAAATATTGGTTTTCTTCCAAATTTACTTTCATCCTCCTGCATCGTACATTACAGATATTAAAAGATTATCGTTTCTGACTTTTTTAGATGTCGTTTTTTTGAGGACTATAATATACTAAGGTACATGGTACTTGTTAAATATACATTTTTTTTTCCTCCCAATTACATCAGAGCGTATAGAAAGCCCATCATACGCGCAAAAAAAATTTAAATATTACGTTATTAAAAATCGGGACACCATTTGTGACCAAAAAAAAAAAACTTTTTCTTTTTCCGAAACTTGTTTTGGAATTATTGAGTTTTCTTTTTAAATTTTCACAATTGAAATATATTTATGCGTTACTCCGGATCCTTCACCTGTTTTAATTCTTGTAATGATTCCCTAAACGCATGTTTTTACAAAAATCTCATTTTAGGCAGGGATTTCACTAAATTTCTCTTGCATATGAATTTCGAATTTTTTATCATTAATAGTTTGCATTAAAAAATATATATAATTTTATTTTTCACAATTGATCGATATTCCGAAAACAATTAAGACATAAATGGTTTCACAGAACAACAAAAAATATAATCGAAATTTAAAACAGTAAAATGCGCTAAGATCGTTCTGAGAACGTTTTTTCCTTACAAATGTTTAGAATAATGACAAATTCTAAAAACAAAGCAAAACAAATGTTTCTATTTAAGTAGATGCTGCTATTTGTACATTTCCTAACACTACAAAATACTAAAAAAAAAAAAAAAAAAAAAAAAAAAATAATTAAAGATTTGAGTGGAGTTACAAATATTGCACAAAATCCCTATAAATTCAAATGTAATTAATTAATTTTAATTGGCAAAATCCTTCTGAAACTTATTAAATGATTGTGCAAATTTTCTAATGTAATTTCAAAAATTCGCGAAAAAGGCTTTAGAAGAGGAAATTTTCATGAATTCATAATTTAGGACCTAAATTGTTAAGGTTGTTGTCAACTGCTCAGCTCAACAAGCGCAAAACGTTTTGACACATTTACAAATTCATTTTTTAACGGAACTGAATTTTCTACTTTCGTTCGGAAGTTCAGTTCAAAATGCCAACTTTGACAGTGTTTACAAGACAACGAAAAAAAAAAAGCAGTTCGATGACACAGTTCCTGAATAACAACAACTTCTAGTTTCATGCGTTTCCGAAAAAAATGAATTAAAACTTATGTCAGAAAACTGACCCTTTGGATTTGAGAACGGCCATAAAATACACAACAATAAATCTACAGCATTTCTTTCCTGGACAACTTTAGCTTGTTTTCTGATTTTCATAGCCAATTATTTGCTGTTTCTGTACTTATATTAGAAAAATCATATTACTGACGTGTGTAACAAAAGAGGATTTACACACCTACACATATCCCTGTCTGTCACGTGACACATTTGTCAAAATAGATTGATGGCGGCATCCCTCCAATAAAACGTTTTTGTGCATTTTTCCTGCCCTGGCAAGTGAAGCACAGGAGATCGCAAAACATGTCAAGACTTTCCTGCCAAGATAAGAAAGTTGTTGAAATATCGTTGAAAGGACAATGTAATTGTCCCCCCTCCCCACTGGTGCAATCGCAATGTTTGTTGAGAGTGTCAGTAAGCTTTCTTTTGTTGGCTTCCGTCTTTCTGTTTCGGCATCAGGAACAAACTGAGGTTCTGAGAAACAGACTTTGAATATTAGTGTCATTTTTAACTGTTGTTTTCACATAGTATTTATATCCTTTTACTGATTCATTCAAAATAGTCATTCATTCAAACTCAAACTGATAGCAATTCCCTTCCCTTTATATATGTAATTTTTTACCTTGCTTTTTCATTTATTTTCTCTCCGAAGGTAAAGTTCTCCTCCGTTTCATAATTGTTACAGTTCTGCACCCAGACAGGTAACCCGATTTTACCCGAATCCGATCCAACTTGCGGTTCAGTTGGGTCACATTGACGATAATATTTTTGTCGTGGGTCAGACTGGCTTGAAATGGTCATGTTCGGGTTGATCCGATTTAAAAAAAAAAAAAAAAAAAAAAAAAAAACTATATACAGTAAATTCTGTCTAAGGCGGAATCGATGGGGACTGAGAAATTTGTTCGTAATAGACAATATTCCGCCTGAGACAAATTTTACTCTATGTCTATGGATTCGCAGAGACTTGAAAATCTTCCCGAGTTAGACAGACTTCCGTCTTACGCAGAGTCCGCCTTACAGAGAGTTTACTGTATTTGACTATTAATGAATGTACATGTTTTCATTTTTATGCAGAAAAGATACAGTTGATATTTAGAGATATAATTGCATACTATTTTTCGGTAATTGTATTTAAAATATGAATTAATTTTCTTTAAGGCTTTAATTAATTTTCTTAACTGCTCTGCTCAACAAGCGCAAAACATTTTGACACATTCACAAATTCATTTTTTAACGGAAAGATATAAAATTGGAAAGCCTGACAATGGAAGCGATTTGGAATCGAACTGTGTTTTCCATTTTTTGATCAATAAATAACCTATTGAGTTATAAGCGATTTTGATCACGTGACAAAGACGTTTTTCAGCCTTCGTTTTCGCCTGCTCTGTGACTCTGTGATTTACTGCATGAGGCATTTTATCGATATTTGGCTAAATAAATTTATTATTTATATAGAAAATAAGAACAATAGAATTAAGTTCCGCTTGAACACGGAAAAAGGAAAACGTGTGAAAATAAGTGTTTATTTTTAAGTTGTATTTTCTCACAACTAATAAATATTTCATTTTTGCTAACGTATAGAAAGAACGTTTCCAAAGAAGATTATTTATGATAATCAGTAATTAAAAAAATATTATTAAGATCTAGTAATTTTACTTGGGGTTGTGTCATGAAGAATTGTATAAAACAATTAAAATACTTATTGATTATCATGTTATTAAAATTGAATATTAGAATTTTCTCCTTGAAAATTTAATACATCCTAAATATATATATCTATGATAAATTTATAGTACATGTAATTATATTTGACAAGAGATTAAAAAAGGGACTTAAATAATTTAGAAAAATTAATAATTTTTTATTAGTGTTCGAAAACATTTGAACGTCTGATATTTATAACATATAGTTATACAGACGTCTTTTACTTATATAATTCAAAAGCTTAGTGGAAGAACATGCTATGTAACAAAAATTAAATTTGAAGAAATTTGAAGTGAAAGTTTTCGTTGCAAATTGTAATGATCTCTGAGAAACTTATTCATATTTAATTTTTAAATATTATAAATTAGTAAATATTAAAATATTAATGAATAATGTCTTAAATATTTAAGATTAAATATAATCTTAATATTTTAGCTTTATCATATGATGGAATAGCTCATAACGTCTTTATCCAAAAGATTAAAAAATTTCTAAGAAAATGTAGCATAACATGTTCTTCTACTCAGCTCATTAACTGATAAGAGAATTGCGCGTAAAAACTAAATATGTGAAATAATTTGAAAATTTTAATAACTTTTTTAATAATTTGTTTTTAATTATTATTATTTCTTTTAACAATACGTTATTTGAACCCCCCCCCCTTTTTTTTCTGCATTTAATACAGACCAACTCCATGGCAGACCAACTGAATTTTTTATTTAACAGAAAACACCTAAGATCTTTTGTTTCATGAAATCAGAGTCGGAATCGTGTCATGCCGCCAAACACCTGACCAAAATATTCTTTGAACCAGCGGACCAGGCCAATGGCTTTTCTTTAAATTTAGGCGGCTTTTTTGAAACCCTGAGTACAATGCAGTCCTCTATACCTTTAAAAATGTACGACAGGTGTCCAGTTGCCAGAAGGGATATTTGATTTTAAAAGCTTTTTCGAGGTAAAAGAAAAGACGTTCATTCTAGAATTCGGTCTTGGTTGATCTAGTGTGCAAGATTTTCAGATTTTTTCAGCAAGATATTAATTCAAGATTCAGTGGTAAGATATTTTATTTTAATGTTTAAAGTTTATAGTTAATGTGTTAGAAAAATGGCCAGAGCATTGTTTTCTTTCTTTTTTTTGCGCGAATCTTAAAAACAGTTCGATTACACAGTTTCTTAATAAGATCACCTGTCAATTTTATACGTTTACAAACAAAAATGAGTTAAAAAATTTCCCAAAATGTAGCTAGCTCACATTTAAAAACAGCCTCATTATTCTTATTTTTTTTTTAATATATATAATTATATATTATTATCTCCAGA
Source organism: Maratus michaelseni (assembly GCA_963931845.1). Taxonomy (NCBI): domain Eukaryota; kingdom Metazoa; phylum Arthropoda; class Arachnida; order Araneae; family Salticidae; genus Maratus; species Maratus michaelseni. The sequence goes on along the minus strand of OZ007589.1, from coordinate 41,544,252 downwards.
GGCGGATTACCCATTAGGCTGAGTAGGTTCAAGCCTTGGGGCCTGGAAAGAAAAGGGGCCCCGAAGCTAGGATTTTTTTTTTCAGATTATTTTCCTTCATATCGGCTCAACTAAGTCCGTTTATAAAAATTTCAATTTTGTTTGCAGAACTAATTTTATTGAAGATAATTTCACTTTCGCAACCGGTTCCGGAAGTAGAAGTATGCTAGTAAGAAAACCTTCAACTAAATCAAAAATATATCAGTTATCCAATGCAAAAATGATTTTAAAATAATGAAATGAAAATGAGATGTTTAATAAATTTCTCCCATAGGATTAACATTAGACAGCGGGTAATTTCGCCGCTTTATGATAGAAACCGCTGATGATAGAAACATTCTTCCTCTTGCAAAATAAAGTACAAAATAACTGCACCTTTGTTTTATAAGAGACTAGATATGTGTTAAAATATGAAATTTTATTTTTATATGCCCTCTGGGTCCTAATAATTTATCTTTAGTGATTTACTGTCAACGACTAAGAAGTAAATTTTTAATTTGTCCCCCCTTTTTAAGATCAAAACTTGCTGAATGGCAATATTTTAAATTTTAAGAACTTTCAATGGTAGTATACGAATAACTGTAATTTTGCGCAATTAAGAAGGAATATAACTTCATAAATGTGTTAGAAAATAGACAGTTTGAATTAGAGACACCAAATGCAAAAAAATATTTTTATTTAAACTTTTTATCCTGAATTTATTTGGCGAAATATCTGTAATACTCGTCGATATATCAGCAATATTCAGCGAGATATCTTACAATATTCGGCTGAAACATTCGAACAACTAGCCTTCAGTATTCGGTTAAGCGAATATTCACAAAATGGCCCAATACAAAAAATTTAATATTTCATTCTTGTACATGCTATGATAAGCAAAAATAATACAAGATTTGGGCAATGGCACATTTATAGACCGGAAAATGAAAGAAATTATGAAATGAAAAAGGTAGAAGTGAGATAGATTTCCTCATAAGAAATCAGGAAAACATGCATAATATATATATATTTATTTAAGCCACTTGATTTCATATGAGAAGTATCAAAATACATGTAGGGAGGAAATGTACAACTTTTTATATATTTTATAGCATAGCAATTATTTCTTTTATTTTTAAATTTTAAGTAAGTCAAAAGCTAACTGGAACTATCAAGAAATTTATTATACTTGGTATGTATTCTCATTTTATATAAAAGGTTGAATAACTTGATTACTCAAAGAAAATGCTGATGTTTCATATTATATTATATATTTAATTTAATATCATTTTAAACTGAAATGATTTTTATGCTAGATAAAAACGTGTTATTTTAAAAACTTGCTGCACTTAATTATTTTACAAGCATAAGGAATTAGCTTAGATTATGTTATGTTCATCTTCGATTGTCATACTTTTTTACATAATTGTAAAATTGTAGAAAAATTATGTAAAATCCCCCTCCCCCTACCCCAACCACCACTGTAACTGGAGTTTGGAGTTGTTGAGCGGGGAAATACATATATATTACATTTTTCGATAAAGGCAGAACATCTATCTGAAAATGTTGTCAAAGTTGGAGATTTCAACTGAATAACCAGGAGGCGAGTATGTGGGAGGGGAGAAAAACTGTCGTCATTCAACGATTTTCATAACTTAAAAATTGCAATTCATTTATCGAAAATGAAAAAACTATTCGATGACAAATCTCTTCAATAATCATACTTGCCAATTTTATGATTTTACATTTAAAAAAGAGTCAGAATATTTCCCGTTGTTGAGTGGGGGGGTGGGGGGAATTATTTTGCTAATCACATTAATTACATTTAGACATTTGACTTTTTTCCAGAATCTTTTAAATAGATATATTTTTTCCAAGGATTATTTTACGAAGGATCTAGCCTTCATCTATGTTTGTATTTTTACATTTTTCATTGAAGTTCATAATTTTGAGAAAAGATTACTTTATAAAAAAACCAATATAGCTTATATTAGCCGCTGTGGAATTGTTTTTCTTTTTTTTTTCTTTAACAGTAATTTTTTATTATTCCATATTTTGCCTATGCGAACTTTAAATTTGATGTGTACATGAACATTTGCTTTTTAGGATTTACCAATCTCTTTAAATTATTAACTTTCTTTTTCAATTTGTAAAAAAATATATATAAACTAGTCGTTGGGGGCCATCGTAATACTTACTCATAACACAAAATATGAAAACAAAACATGCGTAAACTGCTTATAAAATGCATTGCAATTCGAATAAAATCGTGGTTTGATGGCGTCATAAACTTTAAATACTGTATTACTGAAATGCGTATAAGAAACATCTTATAACTACAAAAATGATAATCCTATTGACTAACGGTTGATTGCGTCGGATTAAGCGTCTCATTTCCAATTAAAATATATATCTTTGAATTGAAATGGGGATGAAATACAGGATCTGGAAAAATCGAAGCGTGTGGAAAATAGGATTACAAATACCTCGGCAACTCATTATCCGATCGCCTTCATTCTTTATGAAAAAAAAACAACAATTACGCCGCCAGTGGCTGAGAGGTTCTGCTCTCAAAGCTGGTAGACGAGAGGTGCTGGGTTCACACCCCTGTCGCGCTCGTCGACCTAACCGTTCGGAGTTTTCCGTGGTTTTCTTCGAACTTTGCCGTAAATATGGGTTAGGATCCCTTAAAAAGACCCCCATGGAAGGCAGCCCCCACCCCCATCAGGGCCTATATCCCTCGTGTTGATAATTGGGCGTCATAAATCAACCCAACCCAACTTTATGCAAAATTTGTGTTTTTTTTTTATTGTCTTTTATATTCGATCCTTAAAATAAACAATTTCGAAAATTTGTATGTATCTTTTTGTTAAAATTAATTTTTCTTGTAATTGTATTTATGCCAAAGCTATGCTAAAATTCATTTCAACTCAACAATATCTTGAGTTTGTAATTGCTGAATCCTGAATGGCAACCAGTTTTTCTTTACTCTCGAAATAAAGTATGTAAACAGTTCGACGTGCCTCGCCAGTTGTGAGTTTTTCTCCATCTTTTTGCATTATTCTCTGTTAAAAATGTATTTCTAACACTTTTATCAGAACGACTCTTTCGAGAGTCCGAAAAAAATAGTTCCGGATAATCAAGGTTACTGAAATTCAATAAGCTTCTTCTAATTATTACACACTAAGTACATACCAGTAGTAGAGGAATGTATGTTAGGCCTCAGCAGGAGCCGTGAGCGTGGTGGAGGTGAGGCTCCTGGAGGTGGAATCGGAAGTGATGGAAGATAAGACAGGAAGTGATGGAAGATAAGACAGGAAGTGAACCGGAAGTGTTGGAAGATAAGAGAGGAAGTGAAGTAGGGGAGGGCTTAATTTTTTTTAACCGATAAGGGAGTGAGGGGAGGGCTTATTTTTAGGGGGGGCTTAATTTTTTTTGTGAAAAATAAAGGGTTTTAATCAGATTCTTTCTTGTCAGGGATTTTTTTTTTTTTAAATTGGGGGCCCACCATAACCACCCGCTATGAAAACAATTCATAACGCCACATTTTTTTTACCTATTCTTTTACACCACTCATCTGTGAGAGACCTGTAACGAAATAAAAGGGTTTAATTATTATTATGCTTCAGCAAAGTCGAGTGGAGTTGAGGGGTAGGAAGCCTGCTTTAAAAATAACAGAATGCGAACAGTGCGAGTGGAGTTGAGGGGTAGGAAGCCTGCTTTAAAAATAACAGAATGCGAACAGAATGTACAATATTTTTTTTTTTTTTTTATTGTGGACCCACCATAACCACCCGCTATGAAATCAATTCATAACGCCACAATTTTTTTTTTTTTAAATCTGTCAATCCTGCTTCATCAGTCATCTGCGAGAGACCTGTAACGAAATAAAATGTTTAATTATTATTATGTTTAAGCGAGAGTTGTGTCATACAAGAAATCAGATGTGTGACGTCTGCTAAAGTTGTAGAGTGTCTATGAGGAAATCCAGCTGATGCGAGGGCTAAATTTTTAGAGAGTTAAAATGAAAATTCACTAAGAGTTGCTAAATAAAAGAAGATGATCGACTTTGACAGCATTTTTCTAAAAGTTTATTTATCGAAAAAGGAATCATACGTTTCGATTATATTTGTTAACTATTATAGTTTAACATTAAAAAGCAGGTAGACATTCACATCTTTAGCGCTCGTCGACCTAACTGTTCGGAATTTTCTTCGAACCCATTATTTTTGACTTTATAAAAGTTTCATATAAAAAAATTATTCTTTAAGTATTAACTGAAATGAGATTAAAATAGATGTAATGGCTAAATTTTTAAGGATTTAAAATGAAAATTGTGATAGCCATGTAAATAAAAGTAATGTGATTACTTTATAAAAATCTAACACGAAAAAAGCTGGTAGACGTTTACCTTTCGCACTCGTCGACCTAACCGTTCGGAATTTTGTTTAAACTTCTCTCGAGTTCGTCGACCTAACCGTTCAGAGTTTTCGTCGAAATCCGGATATATATTAACTTACAATAGCTAACTTTTTTAAGGGAAGTTTAAATAACATATTTCCCAAAGTGTCTTACAAACATTTAAGAATTTATACACACATAAGAACCTCGCCTACAGGTGCAAGGTTCTGATTTTAAATCTACTAGATGTTGAAATTTAAACTTCTTGCGCTCGGCGACCTAACCGTTCAGAGTTTTTTTTTCAAACCTTGTGTCAATACGAGTTAGGATCCCTTAGAAAGACCTACATAGAGACACTTATCCCTAATATAGATAATCAACCCTAAACTAACCAGTTACAACATACAAGACATAATCGTTACATTCAGTTAATAAGTGATTTGACATGCAAAATATTAGATATAAAAACATATATGATATATACAACACACAAAACAATTTTAAAGATTTTTTTCCCTTTCATATGAACAATTTTTAGCAATAATTTAACTTGAGAGCAGGTATTTGTTTAGAGTTATACGATTATAATAAATTTTCATTAGATTTGACATTATACAACCAACATTTAAAAAAAGAGAACGACATCTAGTTTTTTAACGTCACATATTTGAATTATTAACCTATTTTAGTTAAAAGTATGATACTTAAGTGATTTTATTTGAAAAATCAATACAACAGTTTAAAAGCAGTCGAAAGATTTTTACTTTTAAAAATAACTAACAGAATTTTTTAAAGCAGTAAGGTAGATGACACTAACTTTAAATTAATTTTTAATAGGTCACTTTAAATAAAATACATATTTTTTATTATTATTAAAGAAATATAAACTACTCACACATTATTATGCTGCATTTTAACATAACTGAAATACTACAACCTTTCTGCTAACATGTGGTCACGGAGGAAATCTTTTCATATAGAAGGCAAAATAAGATAATGAATTGATAATCATGATTCGTTATGCATATGTTTAAACAGGAAATTATTTAAGACGTGTGATTAAGACCATTTTACATGGTATTACAGAATAAATCTTTTCACAGGATGCAAGATAAGATAATATCACGTAATGATTTAATAAACACGATTCGTTATGCATATTTTAAAACAGGAAATACATCCGTCAGATAACATTACTTTGTTTATATGAAGTGACCAAATACAAATTTTGCTGATAAGATTAATTTAATTTCGAAAATATTATTGTCAGAACATTCAAATTTTACACAATATTTTTAAAAATTTAAATAAGGGAAATCAGAAAATTGTACACGATATTTTAAAAAATAAATAAATAAGGGAAGTTACAAAATGTTGTACACTCTTTTATTTAGAAAAAGAGAGCGGGTATTTTGTTTTGAGTTATACGATTAAAATAAATTTTCATTATATTTGATTTTACACAACCAACATTTTCAAAAAAGAGAATGGAATCTAGTTTTTATAAATTAACGTACTTCAATTTTTCAAATACTTAACACCCCCTCTTTTGCTAGACTTTATACACATAAGACATAAAAGGTGTTTTCGAATACATCATTTAGAAATTAAGCGACTTGATAAGTAAAACATTATTTATAAAAGCAATAGATACGAAAGTAATAAAGATTTTTACTTACAAATGTACGAACTTCTGATAGGTAAGACTTTCTTAATCACTGTGCAAGAATTAAGTGGTGATTAAACTTATAACATTATATGATGAAATAATCACGTGACGTATTTTTAAACCAATAAAATGTCAGTATTTTTAAACTAATACAAAGTTAGTATTTTTACACGAGCGCCCTCTATCATTATATAAATTTCAATGAAACGAGTTCATAACATTTTACTGCGACCTGATATCGTTGTAATAGGTTGTATTTTTCGTTAAGTTAGTTTTCATTTAAATTATTATGGAACGAGTTATGAATTCTTATGTTGGTGATGTAACCAACTTGGAGTGTCAGCACTCATCACCAGAGTTAAATAATCAAGAGATGGATTCTACACTTTTATCTAAACAAGGACCCGTTTCGAATTGTGAAGTGAAACCCACCTCATCAGGACTAAAGAAACAGAAGTTACCTCATGTGTGTAAGATGTGTAACAAGGCATTTCCTCGAAAAGTTAACTTAGTGTTTCATATGAAATGTCATTTAAAGGAAAAGTCTTTTCGTTGTGAGGTGTGTGCTGAAGTTTTTTCGCGAAAGAGTGATTTACGTATGCATCAAAAGATTCACAAATCACCCAAACAATACAAGTGTGGGGATTGCAACGAACTGTTTTCAATAATGTATGATTTATTAATTCACAAGAAGACCCATAAGACTCATAAACAACATTCATGTATAAAGTGTAGCGAAATGTTTGATTGTGAATCAGATTTAGTACAACATTGTGATACTTTTCATAAAGTTGTGAAATCACCCTATTCAAAAGATTTGTTATTTGAAAAAGTGAAACATTTTAAAAGACAAAATGATGTGCGAAATATTTTTACTAAAACTATCATTGTATCCAATGAGATGAATCAAAAAGACTTTCATTCATTTTTTAACAGTATTCGAACGGATGTTTTAAACGAATTAAATTATCAATTGCAAATGAAAAAGTCAATAAAATGGTATGCAGCCGTTAAAGTGGATGTCTGTCGTGAATCACAGGATGGTAACTTAGAGAGAGCAACCCCCTTTTTCCTTTCCAAAAGTGAACTGGAATTAACAGACCAAAACATACAAGTGCATGTTGAGAATGCCTTTCTAAAGTTGTACAACGGCTTTGAAGATTTTACAGAACGTGTGTTTAATTGGACATTACAAAAAATTTTAAAATTAGAATTGATTACAGCTCAATATGACAGTCTTATTTGATTTGTATTATTTTAGATGAATAATAAATAGTTTGGTTGTGAAAAAAGTGTTATGTGTTTTCTCAAGCTTACACTGTGTGATGTTTGAACTAATGATGTATATTTCGATTGACTTAGACAAAATAGGAGTGTGTGTTGACATTTAAAAAGATTTTAATATGAGATAAGAGAGTTATAATTAAAACTGGACTTACCTAAAATTTTTTCAAGATAGTCTCGATATCCTTTCCATTACAATTGTTTTAAGGAAATAGAATTCAATTTTATTGCGAATAACACTTTGTTATTAACATCATGTGGTTTGTCTTATCACAACTATGAGATAGATCACTTCCGATTAACATGATAACAAGAGTATAAAAATGACTAATGCAAACCGATTTTCCTGCCTAAACTTGTTATCAGCTTGCATGAGTGACTCATCTTTACTTGACCTATATCGCCACCAGCTTGTGATATTTCAAAACTTTGAAAATTTATCACATTTTAAGAATAAAACAAACATTTAAAAACTTTAAAAATTTGTGTTAGTGAAATTTGTTAGATTGACACAATTTAAAAATAAAACTTAAAAATAAAACTTAAGCATTTAAAAACTTTAAAATTTCGAGTTAGGGAAATTTGTTGGATTGTCACATTTTCGAAAAAATCTGTTAAACATTTGAAATTGAAAAATCAACATATCATTTTCAAAGCAGTGAATAGATGTATACCTTTAAAAATTCGACTTAGTGGAATTTAGTAGTGAAATTTATTAACCTAACACACATGCTAAAAATAAAACTTTATGAAATTTTCCCATTTTTAAAATAAAACTTATTTAAAAAATAAAAAATAAATAAGCAACTATTAAACATTTTGAATGTCTTAGACAAAGCGTGAATAAATTTGTTGAAATTATATAAAACATGAAAAATTTCATTACTTTTAAAGGAAATTTTATTTTTGGTGAAATAAACTCGAGGTATTTATTATATGTTACTTAAACTACATGAGAATTGATTGAAAATGTGTTACTTTTAATCACTCACAAGATAAGACATGATATTACAACATACACATAGGAATTATAGATGGGTTTTTCTCCCACACATGACGTCACTGTTAACATATTTACTGATCAAGTCATAAAATCATCGTTTAGGGTAGGTTTTTAAGCACGAAGTTTAGTTGAGATTTAAGATATTTAAGAAATATAAACTACAACTTTGACTACTTTTTGAAATTTCCCCCTACATAAGAAAAAGAACATAGAAAAATAAAATGAAAAGTCGTATTTGAATGGAATCGAATTATTATCCTTTCACTTAACAGCTGAATGCGTCGGCAATTACATCACAAAGGCACTGATAACAACTGATTGAATATATTGTGTTTCTTTTTTAAGGTTAAATTGATTTAATATTCAAGTTATTTCTTAATGATACACTTAAAAACAATAAACTTAATTAGCATTCAAAAAGCAAACGATCACATTATTGTGTAAAACAATCAAATGTTTTAAAAGTCACGAGTTAAAATGAAATAATAGTTTTTTGTATAGCCCTCTATCGGTGGGTAATAGAATTAAGAGATAATTAAAAGTTTTAACTTGAATTCGAACCCACAACAAAAATTATTTTTTGGTTTTATAATTTAGGGTAGGTTTAACTGAGCAAGCCATGATATAACAGTATTTATAGACGATTTAAGATATTCGATAAAGGAAATCATCTAAATTTCTAATGTAATTGAAGGGTTTACTGCTTAAAGTACTACAAAATGAGTACAACACGATGCATAGTTTTTTAATTAATTATATTTTTCGAAAGGTTAAATTGAATTATTGATAAACTTAGGATTTATGTTTAAAGTGAATAAATTTGATATGTTAGGTTCACTTAATAACAGAGGGTTGAATAAGTTATTTTTAATAAAAATAAAGTTTACTAAAAGTTTTTAAAGTTAAAAAAAATGTAAGTTACGTTAAAAAAGTTAACAAAAATATAGTTTTAAAAAATTTAAAGTTTACAAAAAGTTTAAAAATCTTTAAGTAAATCAAAATTAACTTTTTAATTTTAACTAATGAGAGACTATAATCTAACTGTTTATCCTTGTAACCAACTGGTGCATATCAACTATCTGCACATGTGCAGTAAAAACATACACTAACTTGAGTCCGATTTTAAATTATTTGCTAATTTTTATACAGCTCGATTACCTTTCAGAAACAAAACAGAATGAAATACTTACCATAAAACACGTCAACGTCTTATACTTGCTTTCACTTAACTAATCTTTCTACATTAGCTTTGCTAGGGGGCGCTGCAATCGCCGCTACCAGTTTCCGGTTTGTGACGTAGTTTCCGGTTTGCGATAAGAACAAGGTTAAAATAAAACCCACGTGCATTCAGTTGGTGTTGTTTACCTGTACCTTGTTATAAGCCGTTTGCCTTCTCTTGGTCACTCGCTTGTCCAGACTTGTTTATGTGCTGCACGCCTGTTTTGCTGACGCATCTCTTGCTTTAACTGTTTGAACTTGTCTGATGTCAACTATCTCAGGTCTTTTGTCATAGCTTGAATGTACTTTATGTCGATCACTTTAATATAAAAGTTATGTCCCAACTTACTTAAACTTTGATAAAAATATTATTTATTTATAAATTATATCAAATTCTTGTTTTTCTAACACATTTACTAAGTCACTTTCGTTCAAAAATATGGTAAAGCCCGATTTTAAATTGAAGTTTAGGATAAATTCCCCAAATTTTGTAACATTTTAGCACTAATAAGAAATATTGTAAACACCCTGTACATAAAAAATAATATTAAATTCCCAAATTTTGTAACATTTTAGCACTAATAATAAATATTGTAAACACCCTGTACATACAAGTTTTGTAAAAATAATATTACTTATAGCTAACTCGTTTAGTCGCATGATAAGAACCTTCAATATCGCTAAAATCAGTGTTAAACGAAAATGCAACCATAGGTTTTACCGTCTAATTACATGTCTTTACATATTATTTTAAAATGTAAAGCATTATATCTGAACGAATGATATAAGAAAAAGTTAGAATAGATCACATATTTTTGTTATTAAAAAAACTTATATGCAAACACACACTTACAAGGTTACAAGACTCGACAAACGATTCACCATGTTTTTGAAACTTAGTAAAATATTTTAAATTTATAAATTTAAATTAAAATAAAATATTTTTAAATAAGAATATTTAAGAATTTTTAAAGTATTTTAATTTAAATTTATAAATTTAAAATATTTTACTAAGTTTCAAAAACATGGTGAATCGTTTGTCGAGTCTTGTAACCTTGTAAGTGTGTGTTTGCATATAAGTTTTTTTAATAACAAAAATATGTGATAGAGGGCTATACAAAAAACTATTATTTCATTTTAACTCGTGACTTTTAAAACATTTGATTGTTTTACACAATAATGTGATCGTTTGCTTTTTGAATGCTAATTAAGTTTATTGTTTTTAAGTGTATCATTAAGAAATAACTTGAATATTAAATCAATTTAACCTTAAAAAAGAAACACAATATATTCAATCAGTTGTTATCAGTGCCTTTGTGATGTAATTGCCGACGCATTCAGCTGTTAAGTGAAAGGATAATAATTCGATTCCATTCAAATACGACTTTTCATTTTATTTTTCTATGTTCTTTTTCTTATGTAGGGGGAAATTTCAAAAAGTAGTCAAAGTTGTAGTTTATATTTCTTAAATATCTTAAATCTCAACTAAACTTCGTGCTTAAAAACCTACCCTAAACGATGATTTTATGACTTGATCAGTAAATATGTTAACAGTGACGTCATGTGTGGGAGAAAAACCCATCTATAATTCCTATGTGTATGTTGTAATATCATGTCTTATCTTGTGAGTGATTAAAAGTAACACATTTTCAATCAATTCTCATGTAGTTTAAGTAACATATAATAAATACCTCGAGTTTATTTCACCAAAAATAAAATTTCCTTTAAAAGTAATGAAATTTTTCATGTTTTATATAATTTCAACAAATTTATTCACGCTTTGTCTAAGACATTCAAAATGTTTAATAGTTGCTTATTTATTTTTTATTTTTTAAATAAGTTTTATTTTAAAAATGGGAAAATTTCATAAAGTTTTATTTTTAGCATGTGTGTTAGGTTAATAAATTTCACTACTAAATTCCACTAAGTCGAATTTTTAAAGGTATACATCTATTCACTGCTTTGAAAATGATATGTTGATTTTTCAATTTCAAATGTTTAACAGATTTTTTCGAAAATGTGACAATCCAACAAATTTCCCTAACTCGAAATTTTAAAGTTTTTAAATGCTTAAGTTTTATTTTTAAGTTTTATTTTTAAATTGTGTCAATCTAACAAATTTCACTAACACAAATTTTTAAAGTTTTTAAATGTTTGTTTTATTCTTAAAATGTGATAAATTTTCAAAGTTTTGAAATATCACAAGCTGGTGGCGATATAGGTCAAGTAAAGATGAGTCACTCATGCAAGCTGATAACAAGTTTAGGCAGGAAAATCGGTTTGCATTAGTCATTTTTATACTCTTGTTATCATGTTAATCGGAAGTGATCTATCTCATAGTTGTGATAAGACAAACCACATGATGTTAATAACAAAGTGTTATTCGCAATAAAATTGAATTCTATTTCCTTAAAACAATTGTAATGGAAAGGATATCGAGACTATCTTGAAAAAATTTTAGGTAAGTCCAGTTTTAATTATAACTCTCTTATCTCATATTAAAATCTTTTTAAATGTCAACACACACTCCTATTTTGTCTAAGTCAATCGAAATATACATCATTAGTTCAAACATCACACAGTGTAAGCTTGAGAAAACACATAACACTTTTTTCACAACCAAACTATTTATTATTCATCTAAAATAATACAAATCAAATAAGACTGTCATATTGAGCTGTAATCAATTCTAATTTTAAAATTTTTTGTAATGTCCAATTAAACACACGTTCTGTAAAATCTTCAAAGCCGTTGTACAACTTTAGAAAGGCATTCTCAACATGCACTTGTATGTTTTGGTCTGTTAATTCCAGTTCACTTTTGGAAAGGAAAAAGGGGGTTGCTCTCTCTAAGTTACCATCCTGTGATTCACGACAGACATCCACTTTAACGGCTGCATACCATTTTATTGACTTTTTCATTTGCAATTGATAATTTAATTCGTTTAAAACATCCGTTCGAATACTGTTAAAAAATGAATGAAAGTCTTTTTGATTCATCTCATTGGATACAATGATAGTTTTAGTAAAAATATTTCGCACATCATTTTGTCTTTTAAAATGTTTCACTTTTTCAAATAACAAATCTTTTGAATAGGGTGATTTCACAACTTTATGAAAAGTATCACAATGTTGTACTAAATCTGATTCACAATCAAACATTTCGCTACACTTTATACATGAATGTTGTTTATGAGTCTTATGGGTCTTCTTGTGAATTAATAAATCATACATTATTGAAAACAGTTCGTTGCAATCCCCACACTTGTATTGTTTGGGTGATTTGTGAATCTTTTGATGCATACGTAAATCACTCTTTCGCGAAAAAACTTCAGCACACACCTCACAACGAAAAGACTTTTCCTTTAAATGACATTTCATATGAAACACTAAGTTAACTTTTCGAGGAAATGCCTTGTTACACATCTTACACACATGAGGTAACTTCTGTTTCTTTAGTCCTGATGAGGTGGGTTTCACTTCACAATTCGAAACGGGTCCTTGTTTAGATAAAAGTGTAGAATCCATCTCTTGATTATTTAACTCTGGTGATGAGTGCTGACACTCCAAGTTGGTTACATCACCAACATAAGAATTCATAACTCGTTCCATAATAATTTAAATGAAAACTAACTTAACGAAAAATACAACCTATTACAACGATATCAGGTCGCAGTAAAATGTTATGAACTCGTTTCATTGAAATTTATATAATGATAGAGGGCGCTCGTGTAAAAATACTAACTTTGTATTAGTTTAAAAATACTGACATTTTATTGGTTTAAAAATACGTCACGTGATTATTTCATCATATAATGTTATAAGTTTAATCACCACTTAATTCTTGCACAGTGATTAAGAAAGTCTTACCTATCAGAAGTTCGTACATTTGTAAGTAAAAATCTTTATTACTTTCGTATCTATTGCTTTTATAAATAATGTTTTACTTATCAAGTCGCTTAATTTCTAAATGATGTATTCGAAAACACCTTTTATGTCTTATGTGTATAAAGTCTAGCAAAAGAGGGGGTGTTAAGTATTTGAAAAATTGAAGTACGTTAATTTATAAAAACTAGATTCCATTCTCTTTTTTGAAAATGTTGGTTGTGTAAAATCAAATATAATGAAAATTTATTTTAATCGTATAACTCAAAACAAAATACCCGCTCTCTTTTTCTAAATAAAAGAGTGTACAACATTTTGTAACTTCCCTTATTTATTTATTTTTTAAAATATCGTGTACAATTTTCTGATTTCCCTTATTTAAATTTTTAAAAATATTGTGTAAAATTTGAATGTTCTGACAATAATATTTTCGAAATTAAATTAATCTTATCAGCAAAATTTGTATTTGGTCACTTCATATAAACAAAGTAATGTTATCTGACGGATGTATTTCCTGTTTTAAAATATGCATAACGAATCGTGTTTATTAAATCATTACGTGATATTATCTTATCTTGCATCCTGTGAAAAGATTTATTCTGTAATACCATGTAAAATGGTCTTAATCACACGTCTTAAATAATTTCCTGTTTAAACATATGCATAACGAATCATGATTATCAATTCATTATCTTATTTTGCCTTCTATATGAAAAGATTTCCTCCGTGACCACATGTTAGCAGAAAGGTTGTAGTATTTCAGTTATGTTAAAATGCAGCATAATAATGTGTGAGTAGTTTATATTTCTTTAATAATAATAAAAAATATGTATTTTATTTAAAGTGACCTATTAAAAATTAATTTAAAGTTAGTGTCATCTACCTTACTGCTTTAAAAAATTCTGTTAGTTATTTTTAAAAGTAAAAATCTTTCGACTGCTTTTAAACTGTTGTATTGATTTTTCAAATAAAATCACTTAAGTATCATACTTTTAACTAAAATAGGTTAATAATTCAAATATGTGACGTTAAAAAACTAGATGTCGTTCTCTTTTTTTAAATGTTGGTTGTATAATGTCAAATCTAATGAAAATTTATTATAATCGTATAACTCTAAACAAATACCTGCTCTCAAGTTAAATTATTGCTAAAAATTGTTCATATGAAAGGGAAAAAAATCTTTAAAATTGTTTTGTGTGTTGTATATATCATTATGTTTTTATATCTAATATTTTGCATGTCAAATCACTTATTAACTGAATGTAACGATTATGTCTTGTATGTTGTAACTGGTTAGTTAGGGTTGATTATCTATATTAGGGATAAGTGTCTCTATGTAGGTCTTTCTAAGGGATCCTAACTCGTATTGACACAAGGTTTGAAAAAAAAACTCTGAACGGTTAGGTCGCCGAGCGCAAGAAGTTTAAATTTCAACATCTAGTAGATTTAAAATCAGAACCTTGCACCTGTAGGCGAGGTTCTTATGTGTGTATAAATTCTTAAATGTTTGTAAGACACTTTGGGAAATATGTTATTTAAACTTCCCTTAAAAAAGTTAGCTATTGTAAGTTAATATATATCCGGATTTCGACGAAAACTCTGAACGGTTAGGTCGACGAACTCGAGAGAAGTTTAAACAAAATTCCGAACGGTTAGGTCGACGAGTGCGAAAGGTAAACGTCTACCAGCTTTTTTCGTGTTAGATTTTTATAAAGTAATCACATTACTTTTATTTACATGGCTATCACAATTTTCATTTTAAATCCTTAAAAATTTAGCCATTACATCTATTTTAATCTCATTTCAGTTAATACTTAAAGAATAATTTTTTTATATGAAACTTTTATAAAGTCAAAAATAATGGGTTCGAAGAAAATTCCGAACAGTTAGGTCGACGAGCGCTAAAGATGTGAATGTCTACCTGCTTTTTAATGTTAAACTATAATAGTTAACAAATATAATCGAAACGTATGATTCCTTTTTCGATAAATAAACTTTTAGAAAAATGCTGTCAAAGTCGATCATCTTCTTTTATTTAGCAACTCTTAGTGAATTTTCATTTTAACTCTCTAAAAATTTAGCCCTCGCATCAGCTGGATTTCCTCATAGACACTCTACAACTTTAGCAGACGTCACACATCTGATTTCTTGTATGACACAACTCTCGCTTAAACATAATAATAATTAAACATTTTATTTCGTTACAGGTCTCTCGCAGATGACTGATGAAGCAGGATTGACAGATTTAAAAAAAAAAAAAATGTGGCGTTATGAATTGATTTCATAGCGGGTGGTTATGGTGGGTCCACAATAAAAAAAAAAAAAAAAATATTGTACATTCTGTTCGCATTCTGTTATTTTTAAAGCAGGCTTCCTACCCCTCAACTCTACTCGCACTGTTCGCATTCTGTTATTTTTAAAGCAGGCTTCCTACCCCTCAACTCCACTCGCACTGTTCGCATTCTGTTATTTTTAAAGCAGGCTTCCTACCCCTCAACTCCACTCGACTTTGCTGAAGCATAATAATAATTAAACCCTTTTATTTCGTTACAGGTCTCTCACAGATGAGTGGTGTAAAAGAATAGGTAAAAAAAATGTGGCGTTATGAATTGTTTTCATAGCGGGTGGTTATGGTGGGCCCCCAATTTAAAAAAAAAAAAATCCCTGACAAGAAAGAATCTGATTAAAACCCTTTATTTTTCACAAAAAAAATTAAGCCCCCCCTAAAAATAAGCCCTCCCCTCACTCCCTTATCGGTTAAAAAAAATTAAGCCCTCCCCTACTTCACTTCCTCTCTTATCTTCCAACACTTCCGGTTCACTTCCTGTCTTATCTTCCATCACTTCCTGTCTTATCTTCCATCACTTCCGATTCCACCTCCAGGAGCCTCACCTCCACCACGCTCACGGCTCCTGCTGAGGCCTAACATACATTCCTCTACTACTCATACCAAATTTCAAGTCTCTATCTCAATTTGTTCGGGAGATAGAGCTTTTATAGACACACACACAGACAGATGGACGGCAATTTTTTTTTCTTCTAAAAATATGTTTTTCGGAATCTCTAGTGTCTTAAACGTGTAAATCCATAATTTTTTTTTTTTTCGATTTTCAAAACGATTACAAGACTTGCCCTAATACTACGTATGATGGGTAAGAAATAAAAGTAAAAAAAATAAAAATGAGAAAATTAAAGCAGAAATCATGTGACCACTAAAATTAAAAGAAAAGTTTGTGTCCTTCCGCGTGGGAATTAACATGTAAGAGGATGAGCGAGATAAAATAAAAAAAGTGAGAATAATCCTCCTACCCCCCGTGTCCGCCTGGACTAACCCACAGAACTTCCGGTCAAATGAGGATTAATCAGATAATTCTAATAGCTCACTTATTGAACGATAAACAATTAATAAATCCGATAATGACAAAGAAAATAATCAAAGTTTGAACAGTAGCATATCGAGTGTATAAAAGACATATTTGGAGGGAAACTTGAATAGTCGAAAAAATATCTGAATACTTTTGTGCAGCCCTGTTTATGATCTATAGATTTGTATATATACTATATAGTATGCTAAAATTTAGTTAATGTGGGAAATGCATAGCACAGTTGTAAATTCCCTTTCAGTAATTTCTGTCAATAAATGAAAATGAACTCTACAGCTTTTGTGTTGCCCTGCATATCATTTATAGTATTTATGCACAACACATCTATACGCTACACACTACATTTTCAATACCGAACATTTCATAGTATACCTCATTGGCAGACAGACAGACCGAATTCATAAACACTTTTCAACTATGTTGGAAAGTGTTAAAAATGCAATTTCAAGAATTACCAACACTATTCGGAAAATTATCCGAACTCATTTGTGCAGCCCTGAATACAATCTATAGATTTGTATATAGACTTACATAGAATTCTAAATTTTAGTTCAGCTAGGAAACGCGTAGCACAGTTTAAAATTCCCCTTCTGAAATTTCCGTCATTAAACGGAAATATATTCGAGACTTTTTGTGCTGCTCTGTATAGGATCTGTATAGAACTGATACACACCAAGTAATCGCCACAAGATAAGTTCAATTTAAAAACGCGTTCAGCAACTGAAAAAGCACTTTCATGCAACAATTATTGTTATTGTTAACGGACATTACCGAATTCTTTTGTGTGTCCCTGTCCATGAACGATGAATGGTATACACACAGTATTCTATAGTTAATCTCTTGTAATGCACCTCAGTGGTCTATATTAATTTCAATATATTTGAAATAGGGAAACATTATTAAAATAAACACGAAACGATGTTTCTCTGTAGATCATAATGTAACGGAATTCTTTTGATTGTTCTCCAATACGGAACATGCCGTAGTAAACTTCAATGACGTATATCAATTGCATGGCAATCCGAGTCTAGTTACGCGAGTCACAAACCGATTTCATAAACACTTTTCAACAAAGTTGGACAGTCTTAATAAAATGATTTTACCCGTATAATTAACTGCTAATTAATACTCGGCAATTAATCTGAAAACTGACTAAGTTTATCATTGTTTTTAACATCTTTCCAACACTGTTGAAAAGGGTTTATGAATTCGGTTTGTCTGGCCGTCTGTCTGTTTGTTCGAGCTGTAACTTGAGTAAATATAGTCCGATTGCCATTCAATTGATAAATGTTATTATGATTTATAATGACATGTTCGGTATTGAAAATAAAGTGTGTTAGCATTCATAGTTCGTTCACAGGGACACTCAAAAGATTTCCGTTACATTAGGCATTAGGGTCTATGAGGTTTTTGCAATGAATTTTATTGATGTTACACTATTTCAAACATCTTTAAATTGATTTATATATATATATATATATATATATGTGTGTGTATCAGGTGCACTACAAGATACTTACTGTAGAATATGGTATGCATAGCATTGATCGTTTATTTACAGGAGCACACAAAATAATTCGGTTACATACAGTAGTGTCTATAAACTATAATTGCTAGAAATGCGTTTTCAGTTGTGGTATGAACTTTTAAATTCAACTCATTTTTTGCTTGTTATTCGGTGTGCATAAATTATATAGATGATATATAGAGCTGTAATAAAACAATTCGAGTACATTTCCATTTTTTGGCCGAAATTGTTCAAAAGGAGTTTTCAACCTTGTTAAGCGTTTCCTAAGTGAATTAAATTTTAGCATAATATATATTATATATATACAAATAGATAGATCATATATAGGGATTCACAAAAGAATATGAATTATTTTCCACCTATAGATGGTAACTGCCGAAATTGAATTTTCGAATGTGTTATGTGTTTTCTAAAATGTTTTCTTTGACATCATCTTTCCCTTTATTAAACATCGAAGTTTTTTGTTACAATATTCTGAATGTGTTGGAAAGTTTTTCATAATTGATGCTTGATGCATGATTTTTCTTTCTTTTTTTCCAGTTAGGTTTTCCATTTAAGGGGACTGTGGACCTTCAGTTGGGTTAAAATCGACTAAAAAATCATTTTTCTTATTTTGGTTTACTACTATACTTCTATCTTAACTGCAACATTTGCAAAAAACCGCATGCAATTGCAAAGATTCCTGTCCAAGTTATTCATTTCAAATTTGACACCGTAATTGAGTTACACGAAAAAATAAAACTTTAAATCACGTTTTCTGTAAGTGAGAATTTTCGCAGAGTTAAAACATTGAAAATGTTCCAGGTGTCTTATATTTTATCCAATTTTCATAATATTAAGTATTATTGTTAGCAGTGTGCTATATTTCAAAACTTGCTATTAATATGCATGCATTACTGTACATAAAAGGAAAATTTCGTAGTTATATAACATTTTTCCGTGAAAATTTAAAAAAAAAATTGTAAATATTGGAAGTTTTTTATTATTTTTTCTCAATATATTGGTACAATTTTAAAACGCATACCAACTTTTGTTGCAATAATATAAAGCTACCATTTAACAAAACACCAAGTTCCTGAAGCCAAATTTAATGCGCATGGAGCATTTTTAATTAGAGTGATTAATTAATACATTTTAATTAATAAATTAATTAATTATACACATTTTTTAATAAAATTGCTCAATTTACTTATAAAATGTATGAATTACTATGTGTGCAAAATTTCAGTACAATTGAGTGAAAAATGAAAACAATCTTTGTTTCTATGCCCGAGTGCACAGTGCGATAGTAAGGGCCTGACTTTAGCTGTTGTGCCACTCTCACACCACTGAACTATTTGTGAAAGTAATACTGACTCGTTTTTTACTGGATACAGTACTAATCTGAAAAAAGGCATTCTCAGATCTCTTCCGTGTTTACCTCCCTTTTTCCCATTTTTAAAATACATTGGATAATTGAGATAATTGAGAGCTAAATTTTGGCGTCTTTGAAATTTCGATATTCGAATGTGGGTGCGCTAGCGTTAACTTAGCTCCCCCCCCCCCCACACACACACCACCATTCTAACTTAAATATCTCGATATCATACCCAGTGCAAATTCTAATGTTAGAGAGCAAATTAGAGCTAATTGAAAGCTTATTCGTGGTGTATTTGAATCTAAAAAAAAATCGAAAGGTGGGAGGGGGGAAGTTAACGCATCTTCAATCACGCTATGTCGGGCAAAAAGTTTTCCAGGTCCACCCCCCCCCCCACCTGGCTACGGGCATGATTCACTTTTCGTAATCTTAAGCTATGTCTTATTTTTTATTTATAAAAAAAAAAAATTATAATGTGTTAAAAATCCCCAAAGCAGAAAATTTAAAAAGAAATTGTTATACCGAAAATTTGTTTCTAATTGGAAATTGTTTGTTGCACTGGTTTTTGAGATACACTCAGAATCACAAACACGTTTTTATAAAATTTACTAGAAAGATCTAATTTGCGATCATTACAATAGCGATGGACGAATGAATGATTTAATCATTCAAATGAATCATTCGTGTATATGTAAAAGCATACTGCTAAACTTTTTTTTTTAAATTCAACCAAAAATTTTGCATCGATTTTTTTTTTCTTATTTTAATAAAAATTAATCTTAAAAAGCCATAAAGATATAAAAATTCTTTTTATATTCAAAATTTCTGAAGATAATTGATTAAAAGTTTACGAAGGGGATTTTTTTTTAAATTTCTGGCGATAATGCTTTAAAATTTTTATAAAATTTAGAAACTATGTTTTTGCGTATCTTAAATTTTCTAAAAATTTCAGATATGTAGGCATGTGTTACTTTTCGTGATAATTATTATTATTATTTTTTTCAATTAAAATGTTTTCAAAATAAATAAATAAACTTTTTCTTTTCATGCAGATGAAAATGAGCAAAATTGCACTGGTTTTTTTCACTGCTGCTGTGGTGAATGGAATGAAAAGTAAGTTGCTATTATTAGTTACAAATATTATGTGTATATATATTACATATATTATTACATATATACACATATATTATACTTATATTATATCTTATACTTATATTATATTATAAGTCGTTGTTCTTAGTGTTTATGCCAAATTTTGTGCTAAAATGTGATGTAACCAAATTTATCTGTATTTTTTAGGTTGGGGAAATTGGTCTCCCTGTTCGGGGTCTTGCGGTGGGCAGCAGACGAGGCATGCTGATTCTGGGCAAATACAGACACGGCTCTGCAATGTTGGTCGCTGCATAGGTATGTACATAAGACAGGCTATCAAAGCCATCTTCCCGCCGCCGCACATAGGAGTATTTTGTGAAAAATGCGGACAAAATTATTTTATAAGCTATATCAAGTTGAAATGTTGTAAAAAGGTATTTAGAGTCATTATATATAATTTTTTAATAAAACATATAATTTTTTTTACGAATTTACAAAAAATCTTTGCTTTTTTAAAAATAAACTACCTATTTAAAACAATTTTGATTAAATATTTATGATATTTAGTGACATATTCAGTTTCTTTTTACATATTTATAAAAAGTTCTTTCTTTAATTTATTATTCTAATCGGATTCATCTTCATCTGTATCATCTTCATTCTCATCTTCCTCTTCTTTTCGATGTTGGAGTGTGAATACATCTCATATGGCGTTTCTGGGAGAAATAATTCTACTGCTTCGCTAGAAAAAAGCTTGCATTTAACTTAGAACTACTTATTAAAGAATCAGAAGTTAGTAAAAGTCTGTACAAACAAAACGAATGCGTATTCGCCTGCAGAATGTTGTAGAGGAAGGTAGAGGGTTCTACCACAAAAAATTTTCTTGGTCGCCAACTTTGCATATAAATGTAAAGGAACAAGAGATCTCTGAAATATATTTTGCATTCCTATCAGTCTTTTCCTGCAATTCTGGAAAGGTCCTGTTTTCGTTTTTTTTTTTCTGAATAGTATTATACGTAAAAGTAAAAATGCCAAGTTTTATTATTAGCACCATCTGAAAAAAATAATTTGTCCATGAATCACTCAACTAATTCAAGTACAGAAAGTATAGTTTTAATTCAAGCTTAACTAGAAGGATCGATAAAATGTACAAACATATAGGGGTTGGAGATCGAAAAACTATCCGCTAAATAGAAGTATCCGCTCTCCAGGAGTGTCCATTATCGAGGTTTTATTGCATAAATAGTATGTTAGAAAACATTAAAAATTGCAAAAATTTGAAAATCTGAGAAAAATAGAAAAACAGGGGTGGGGAGGAAGCGAAATGTAAATAACTGATTTACAAAATAACATTTTATTAACTCAATAAAAATTCTTTCCCGCTTTCAGCGGAAACAATCGAAATTTTTTGATTCACTTATAAATACACATTAGTATAAAACAAACCTTAAGCGGCTCATGCGTACACTTAAGTGCGAATGGAATCTGATCCGGAAAAATCGCTTTTTCGGATGCTATCCATTCTCAAGTAAATATTGCATAAGTGAATTTGTACATACAGTTACAACAAAATAATGTTGATGTTACTCTTAATTTTGTATTTTTGTCAGATTTAAACATATTTGCCGAACATGAAAATATTTATTTGAGAATGGATAGCATCCGAAAAAACGATTTTCCAGGTGGAAAGAACTGCAAAGAGTAAAAGCTACTTGGAAACATTTCCGAAAATGAAGCTAATAAAACTCAATTTTTATAACTAACTTCTTTAAACTTTGAAAATAAATTGTTTTCTGATATTTCTAAAGATAAAGTAACGCTTCTCGGAATATTGGGTGACTCGGGAGAGGTTATTGTATACTTTCGTAGATTAAGAAACACTTGTCTTTTTTTTTTTTTTTTACAGTGCAATGAAGCACAATTTCAAAAAATATACTTTTTTCTTATTTCACCCTCTTTCATATAGAATATTACCATGGTTGAAAATTGCTACGTCCGCTAACCCCGTCCAAACCCAACAGGTTCTAAAAACATGACAATTTGCTATGTTTTAAAAAGATTACCCGATTATGGAAGATTGAAAGTTCAACGACCAGTATCAATGACCAACAATCACAATCACAGGTTAGTGACGTAACTATAGGGGGGCAGACGGGGCAGTCGCCCCGGGTGCAGGACCTGGAATGGCGCAAAAATGGGGTCACATGTGTCCTCAATAGTATAGATTCGTAGGGTAGGGGGGGGGACAAATTTACTGCATTGCCCCGGCTAAAATTTAGTCTTGTTACGTCACTGGGGAGGGTAAGGAGGAATGGTACCCCCGGGCCATCCTCTAAATTCAACACTGGATCTACATATGCTTACGTCTCCTCCGATTTTCTTTCATATGATTCGAAATGGAGGAGACTGGTCCAGCCCATATGTGAATTTTTCTTTGACTTTAATACAACCCTAATCAGTGAGCAAAGCCAAGGTGAGGCCAAGATAGATTTTAGTGCAAGGGTAAAGAAACAACCTATTCCGAAAGTTATTGTAATTGAAGGAGAAAATACATTAAATGAAAGTGGTATAACAAATTGTGCTATTTCCTAATTTTATGCCATCTCAACAAAGATCTTGTTATTATCATTATCATTAATTCTCTTTATTTGTTCTATTAATATCTTAAAATACTAATGCCACTGATCAAGAATATTTCAAGAACATTTTAACATATGAAATTCTTTTCCAAATACTTTTAGTGTTAAAAAAAGTAATGGAAATATTATTACATATGCAAATTAGAATAGATTCCTTTGCAGATTTAAGCAGTTCACAATAACAAGCTTATTTTTATGTTTATTTATTTGAATGATTAAAAATTGTTATTATAAAAGATTCTTGTACAGTTTTAAGCTGTGAGTAATGTTGAAAAATATTCTTTGATGCCACATCAATCTATTTTACATTCTAGGTGTGTTGTCAGGAAAGTTACCTGCGGCCTACACACCAGTGCCGGATTTTGATCTGGAACGAAGCCGTTCCAGCACTGCTCCAAATAGCCAGTTTGGTTTGATAGGTAATTTAGACATTTAAGCTGCAAAAGAAATAAGAAAAACATAAATGTTTGGAATAATTTTTACTTTTATTTTGAAACAAATCAGTAAAATTATTGCACAGACACTTCTTATTAAAGTAATGTATTGAGATATGAGAACATACATGAATTACTTTTTGAAGTTGGTGCCAAACTATCTTAAATATAATAAGAATTGTGAATATATTGCCCCTAGTATAATAACTAAAATTGTAATCAACATTGTCGATTGTGATTGTTTGGCACCAACTTCAAAAAATAATTCATTATTTTATATGTATATGTTACCGGCCAAACCCGATTTTAGGCCAATCTAGTTTTTTGAAGTTGGTTGATATTTTTTTTTAAAAAAAGCTTATTTTATTACGAGAATTATTAGTTTTTAAATGAATGCAAAAAAAAAAAAAAAAAAAAAAAAATTCATACTGAAATATATAAACTCACCGAGTAATGGAGTATGGCTGTATTGGTTGAGTAGTCATACGCGATTCAAATCTGCGTGGTGGCGTTGGCGGCACTCTGATATCTGCGGTAGGCCAGCCAGCCGACAAGCATGCCGGCTGTGAATGTGGCCACTACACCGACCGCTACGACCGCTTTATGGATGTCCATCAAAGTAACTGTAAATAAAAGTAAAATAAATAAATAAATAAATAAGACAAAAAATAAATAAGAAAAAAATACTATAAAGTAAATGATAACTAACTGATATCTTGTTTGCATTCTTGTTTCTTGCATATCTTCTTGCTTTTCCTCAGTTCTGGGTCGAAGCAGGCCGCTTCTAAGGGAGGAGGGCAATGTTCCTCCCTGAATGACTTTAAAACTGCCCAATGCACTGCTTCTAAAATAAACCATAAAATAACCTTTAGTGATACTTACTGATATAGGAAACTCAACAAAAAATAAAATTGTAACTTAGACCAATCTAAACTTAAACAAAATCAACCGTAAGAAATAAGATACTAACAAAACATGGGAACAGGATGCATTAGATAGAAAAAAGCAGATTTATTTTCACTTTTATTATATTATATTTCATGAAATTATATGTCAGAGATATTGGGATTGCCAATCTTGTTAAATATCAGAAATCTATATATGGGTGAAACCAAAAATTCTTGTGCTTTTCATGTCCAAAACTTTATTATTATTTTTTTTTCAATAAATATACAAAGAAATTCCATTTTTTTTATGCCATCTTTCAGAAAAAACTATTTTTAATTAGTCTAACATTTGATCTAGCCAATTTTAATGTATTTAATGCATTATTTATGCATTTTATCCATTCTTATCTATAAAATTTAGCTGTCCCAATGACTGGAGAGACAATTCAAAATATTATGAACAAAACAACATTTATCTATTTTTATTTAATTATCATATATAGTAGTTTTATAAATTTGTAATAATGAATTGAGATATGTATTTTTTAACTGTATAAGGTAAATTTAGCATTTGTCCAAAGAAAGTGTAACCTCTGTTACTTTATTTACAAAGAATATTTTATGTACTTTAAATTCAATTTAAAAAATCTTCTCTTTAAAACTAAAAATAAGTGATAATTATGAACTTTATCTTGTTTTTTTTTCTTAATGAGATAAAATTATGCATGTAATGATGATTAAATTTTATTATTTATTATTCATCTTTCTATTAGTATTGTTTTCAATTAAAGAACATTTTTGTTAAAGTAAAATATAAATTATATTTTTTGTTGAAATATTTCTATCATAAATTAAAAATTGGCAGGTAACAGAGGTTACCTTTTTTATGCAATCCAATATGAACAATAAATAGGTTTCGCGCGGTGGCAACGATCAAACAACGGATTTTGCGTTGATTTTGCGCTTAGTACAGATTTCCTAATTCTAAAAATAGGGAATAAGGAAAAATAATTTTGCAAAATTCAATACCTTCTATGAGATCACATGGCTCGTTGGTGAGGGCGAAGGTGCCCAAGCATTGCCTTCCCCTCGGTGCTACACAGGCGCGTCTAACTAAAATTTAATGATAATGAAATTATTTATAATGATAATTAATTCTTCTCAAAATAATTATTAATTATTTAATTATAATTAAATATTACATTATACATAATATAATATTTAATATACATATATTAAATATTATACTATGTATTATATATACATATATAATACAATATATAATCATATTAGCAGATGGCAAAACATAAAATTTCCGTATAATGTGTGTCACCCCCCAATCTGCCCCCCCAGGGGGGGCACATTTTTAATTTCTTTACAACACCAGTCGTGTGACACATCATTTCAAATGTCTGCAACTGCTTATTCATATTATGGATGTCTTGTGTGTCACCCCTCAACTCTGCCCCCCAGGAGGGGCACATTTTTAATTTCTTTACAACACCAGTCGTGTGACACATCATTTCCAAGGTCTGCAACTGTTTATTCATATTATGGATGTCTTGTGTTACATCGCCTCAAATCAAATATTAAAGCAAGCCATACGTACGTGGGTTTTCGGCAAGTTCGAAAGGTCTCCATAACCTCAGGAAAGCTGCTGAAGCAAGGGCGGAGCCAGCCCTTGCATTACGGTCAATGGGGAAAGTCGTTTCCAATCTTTCAATTTCCTCACTCGATGACGCGTTTCGTTCTGGCTCTCTCATCAGACATCTGATCGTGAAAGACCGAATCGGGTCCCTATTTTAAACTATATTTTAATTATCTAACAGAAAATTTTGCTTTTAGTGTTTGGAGATCAATGAGCTAAAAAATCTTTATTTAATTTTACTGGTGGGAAAATATATAAAAATTTGACACTTTTGGCCACGCCTCCTGCCCTTTAAGGGGTTTAAAGCTTATTTTGAATGTTATTCTAAATGTAAATATTATGTGTGTTTGTTTTATCATGGTTAAAATTTTCAATAGAAGAAAGATAATTCATAAAAGTTTTTGTACATTTATATTTTTATTGCGAGTCTAAAATATGCCAGTCTTCTGTTTTGTTTATTGTATGTATGTCTGTAATAATATTTGTATGCATGTTTAAATCTGAATGCTGGCGTTACTTATGTGTCTATTGTGTGTTTTAATATATATGGTCTATACTCAGAGATCAGAAATCTGTTTGAGAAGACTTGAAAAGATCCTTCACATTTTTTTCTTGTTTGAAATACAAGATCCTTCGCAAAATTTCTCTTGAAAATAGACATTTCAGAAAAAAAGTTTAATCTACAAATTGAATCTTTCGAAAAAGCAGTGATTGAAGAAAAAAAATCTCATGCCATATAGCAACTGAATCTCATCAAGTTGTATATATGTATAAATAACCTTATTAAAAATGTCTAAATAGGAACCTAAATATACTAATAATTTCTTATTCTCAAATTCTGATTATATTTTGTACAAGTATATACAAGAAGTTCACAATTTCACAAAAACAGGATTACATGAAAAAATTCTAGATATATAATTAAATGTAACTTTTCTTTTTAAAAATTAATTCATGTGCAAAATTATTTCAATAATATGCGACTAATGGAAATGGTAAAATTAAAAATTTAACATAAAATTAGAAGCATGCATTTATTACTTTTTTCTATTTTTTCAAGAAGGAAGTATTGAATTCGGGAAAAATTTGACTTTCCGTTTTTGGTGTATTTAAACATTTTAGAAAGTCCTGAACACGATTTGATGGTTTTTGGAAAATATCTGTCACTCTGTGAGTCTGTATGTGACAAAAATTTTATGGGCACTATCTGAAGAAATGATGCACATAATTTCACAAAACTTTAGATTCAGTTACACCTTGATATAAACTCAAGATGTTTAGTTTTTCAATATCTACTTACTATTAGTTTCAAGGGCAACAGCACAGAGGGCTAATGCACAAAACGTCACGGTCATTATCGTCACGGTCTTCATCTTTATCTACATGAAAAGAAAACAAGTAAGAAAAATCATGTGTTAAGCATAGATTATGAAACACTTTCTGAAATATTTAACAAAACTTTGTTATTTAGGGAATTAACCCCCCTATGGGAACTTAACCCGTATTTACGCAAGGTTCGAAGAAAACCACGAAAACTCCGAACGATTAGGGCGACGGCCGCTATTGGGTACGAACTCAGCACCTGCAGTCTACCAGTTGAGAGGTCAGAACCTCTCGGCCACTGGTGGGCGCATTTGGTTAAGTATAGTCACCAAGGGCGCCCATATGACTAATTTTAGGGAGGGGCTGAGGAAAATCTCAACTTAACCCAAAGCTATCACATATTTTTGTAAATATTAAGGCACTTAACGTTTTTTCGCGACTTTTGAGTTTTCCCCCCCGATTTTTGGACGAAATATGCTTTTTTCTCAGCATTTTTGATGACATTTATGTTTCTTTCCCAATTCTTTTTGACAAAAATTGCTTTTTTGCAATTTTTTTGGTGAAATTTGCGATTTTTTTCGTGATTTTTGAACAAAATTAGCGTTTTTTCGCGATATTTTGACAAAATTTGTGTTTTTTCCATGATTTTCGGTTTTTTATGCTTTTTGAACGAAATTAGATATCTTTTTTTTGCAATTCTTTGACAAAATTAGAGATCTTTTCACGATTTTTTGACGAAATTTGTGTTTTTTCCGCAATTTTTTGATAAAATGTGCGTTTTTTCGCTCTTATTTGACAACATTTGCATATCTCTGCATTTCTTTGACAAAATTCGCATTTTCCCTGTGATCCTTGATCAAAATTCGCGCTCTTTTGTGATCGTCACTCGCATTTCGAATCATTATTGACAGTGGTGACCACCCCCTCCCCTAAACAATCTCCCCCCCCCCCAAAAAAAATCTTCATACTTTAACATTGACCCCTACCCCCTTAACAGTATATCAATTGTAAAATATATTCTTATAATCTACTGCACATCATAGGCGTAGAGTTTTCAAAACTATTGGAGGGGCCCATTCAGTGACGTAGTTGGGGGGGGGGGGGGGGGGGGAAAGGAAGAAAATGTGGACTCCTGATCGGTTTAATAGTTTAAAAAGCATCTAAAAAATTCTAGAAAATCTTTCTTCTTATAAAATCGAAAAAAAAAATATATATCAAAATCTATTTTTCATTGTTTTAGGCTTATCATACTGTGTGCGTTTAAACAGCGGCTTGCGAAAAAAGAAAACTGCGGCCGGGGCAAAGTTCTGGATAAAGAGAATTTTGAAACTCAGTTCTTTATTTTAAGGGTGTTCTTAAATCAAAATGGGCAACTTTGTGACGTATGCTTGAATTTATTTTTGTTCGGAAATGCATGAAAATAGCAGGTGTTATTATACAGAAACTGTCTAATTGCACTCAATTTTCTGTATTTTGAAAAACACAATAGATTTTTCATAACAAGCCTTCAAAGTTGACACTTTTGAGCACATTTCCCGACGAAAGCAGAAAAACCGGTCGAAAAGCAGGAGAAAAATGGGTGATCACGTCATCGAAATAGCTTATAACTCGATAAATAATTTACTTATCATAAAATGGAAAAATAAGTTCGATTCAAAATCGCTTTCATAGTCAGGCCTTTTAATTTCATTTGTGTCTGTTAAAAAATGAATTTGTAAATGTTTCAAAACGTTTTGCGCATGTTGAGCGGAGCAGTTAAGAACACCCTTAACCAATTTAGAAGTTAATTAAAATTAACGCTACTGTGAAACTCATATGGTGGCTGCAACTTCAGTTAAATCTCTTTAAAAATACTTCTTTACTTCATTTAAAACTTTTGTAATTGGAACTACAGTAAATTCTGTCTAAGGCGGACTCTGTATAAGCCGGAAATCTATCTACCGTGGAAATTTTTTCAAGTCCCGGCGAACCCATGGACAATTACATTAATGCATGCTGCAGAAGGCGGAATCTGTCTAACGCGGAAACGGAAAGGATTTTAAGGTCCCGCCGAAACCAAAATTTTGCATAAGGCGGTAAAAAGGATATTTTAAAAATGAAAGGCATTTTTTGTTTATTAAATTTTAAAACTGGTAAGTCAAGTACTCAATGTCGAACATGTTAGTTAAATTCCGTAACAGTTTGAAAAAGTTAATTCAAAAGAACAGAAACTGTTTAGATTTTAAGGAATATGCTTATGCCATTTTTCCATATGCAAAATGGCATTTAAAAGTTAATACTTATTTCTAATAGAATGAACATTTATCAAAATATATGTTTTCGAAAGTACTATACATTATACTTGAAGGTTGTACTCAAATTTAAAGTTATAGCGTTCTGTTTCATTTTCAAAGTGTTTTTTTTTTTTTTTTTTTTTTTTTTTTGTGTGTGTGTGTGCATGTATGTAAACTTCCTATTCGTATGTATTACAGCAGTACTAAGAAATTGAACAGCGTTTTTCATTTATATATAAAGACAAAAGATCTTTCCAAATTTCAGTTTTCAACCGATTTTCGAGTCAGGAATATGCAATGAAAGATCATCTTTGAGGGATCTTTTTTTTTTTCTTTTTTTTTCTTTTTTTTTGGTGGTTGGGGGGGGGGGGGGGGGGGGGGGATTTTTTTTGCATAAGCCGGAATATTGTCTATCGCGGAAAATTTCCTTGGTCCCGATCGATTCCGACTTAGAAAGAGTTTACTGTATATGTCTGTGACATAAGGTTTAGGAATTAGCGGTTAGACAGCGTTGGAAATGGACGACCATTATAATACTTTAAGCACTTAGCGTAAGTTCCCTACAAATGCACAGAAACAAAGCAATGTAACGCGGTGCGTATTAAACTAATTTAATAAACTCAATTCTTAAGGCCTGTATTACCATTTTATTTACAAAGCGATGCGATGCGTGCGCTCAAGGCAAGACAAAAACATAATGATTCAACATTCTATGATTATATGCGGAGTATTATGTATTTATAACACTTAAACAGTGCCGGCCCAAGAGCATTTTGGCGCCCGTGCGAACATCCACCTAGGCGCCACCCCCCCTCCCCCCAAATAAGGAAAAATGCTTGGCTTACCATTCGTAATTTTGTAAGTAAATTTTCTTTATGGTTGATGATTTTGGGGGGAAAAAAGTCTTTAATAAATTTATTACAGTGCAATACATACGTTTATATTACCTATATTTTTTAATCCTAATAAAAATATTCAAATAATTTTGATTCATTACATTATGATCCATTATCATTTATCTATTTAATTATTTATGGGTTGCTACCACTTCATGGTCACGTAAAATATATTTTTTAAATATTTTTTTTAATAATTTGAGTCAAGATCATGAAAAGGTTCGCCATCTCTGAAGAAAGCAGGAAAAAAATTAACATGACGGACGCCTGAAGGAAAAATAAATAGTTATTCAACAATAAAACGAAAGACCTTCCTTCTCAAGCAAATTACAATTTAGTTGAATATAGCCATCACAGAATTTTCTTCTAAATATTATAATATACTATTAATTTAAATAACAATAAAAATATATAGTGCATTTTATTTCAATTTAACTCAGAGTTACAGTCATTAGTAAATTATAAAAGAAACACGGTTTTTGGGTATTCAGATACAAAACTGGATTAAGATACATAGTTTTAATTAATAAATTCGAATATAAAATTTGGTGCTATTCTTCCCCTAAGATACAACTACAATGTTCGATTTAAAAAGTTAAAAAAATAGTATAGCAGCGCCCTCCGTTGAAGGGAGAAAGCCAAAATTGAATCAGCTGGGTTTTTAATAAACAATTTACATATTAAATTAGGTGAACTGCTATCCACCATCCCATAGATGCCGAATTATAGCTATTACAAAAACTTTAAAAAACACCGCAGAACAGCACCACCTGTTGAACAGTATACACTCAAACCTAATCAGGATTAATTTATGTCAAGTTCTAAATGCATACAAAGTTTGGTGAAATTCATCCCATTAGATGCTGAGATATATGTCACGGAGAACGTGAAAAAAGTAGCACAGCACAGTAACATGTTGGGATATATACACAAAAAAATAACCAACCCTAATTTATGTCAAAATCTAATAGAATTTCATGCAATTCCAAACATTGGTTATTGAGACTGAGTACCCACGAAATTTGTGTCACTAAAGATTTTCCAAAATTAGTCAAATCGTGTTCAGGGCATTCCAAAGAACGCGTAAATCCCTGCAAGTAAAGATTGTGGAAAGGAAAGTTTTCACGATTCAATTATTTCCTTTTTATGTAATATATAAGTAACTGAAAAATAAAATTTATATGTAAATAAATGAATGAAAATAAGATTCCAATTGCACAATTGCTAACCTATGCCAATAATCTATTCGTTACGTGGGAGCATCTAATTTTTTTTTAAATATCTCATTTGCATTTCAATATTTTTATTTTTTGTTATTTATTTTTATTTATTTATTTATTTATTTTCATTTGTTTTGGATAGCTGAGGTCGATCTCTAAAAAGGCCGTTTTTTACTTTTTCGATTTAGTTTACAAGTTTTTTTTTTAATTTAATTTTTTTTAATTAACATATTTTTACTTTCGAAAAAACAAGTATGCTCATAAAAAAAAAAAAAAAAAAAAAAACCTGCAAACAAAATCGAAATTAAAAAACGGCCTTTTTACAGAAGTCTTCAGCTATCGAATGAAAAAAAAAAGTTTAAAGATATCGAAATCATAAATTTTACTAATAAATAATTGAAAAAATTATTTGTGGGGCTCAACTCTTTTTAACAGAAATATGTGTATGTGAGTGTAAAAAAGATCGGTTATACCAATTTAATGTAGCTGTTTTAACTCCCTTTTAAAGAAATTAAACAGAATCGTATACTGATAAACAATCTCAAGTTAAATAAAACATTAAGACAATATAAAAATTCGAATGTACAGACCCATTTATAAAATGATACTCGCTAATATTCGTGATTCGTTTATAATAAAATCACAACAAAAGTTGACTTTAAATAACTTTTTTTTTTCTTTTTTCAAAAAATAGAACATAAAGTGAAAAGTTTTCCTAATGTCGTTTATCCCTATAACGAAAGAAAAATAAGAAAAAATGGAACATTTAAAAATTTTATAAAATACTAGAAAGTAAAAAAAATTAAATAAATAATTTTTTTTTATATTAAAAGGGGAAAAAAAGTCCATTTTAGAAATTATTGCTGGGGCTCGAGCCCCACGTACTCATACAACTCTACGCCTATAATAATTCTTAATGAAATGATGAACGCATGGGTGCCGGCAGAGCAAAATTCAGGGAAGGGTGACGTTTTGTATAAAATGTGCTGTGATCTGCTGCCTAAGGCTATTTTTTAAATGAATAATATAAACAGAAGGTAGGCTAAACTAAGAATTTTTGACGGTACTGCCCGTTCAAGACAATTTTAAAAATATACCAACATAAAATCAATCCAGATATGTAACAAAAATGAAATATTAAATATTCAAAAATAAATTTCTATAAGTATTAACAAAAAAAAAAAAAAAAAAAAAAACCTGAAAAAACATTTTTTTTTTTTTTTTGTCAGGTGTACTCTGTCCCATTCCCCCTATACTCCCCGTTTAAAACAATTTTAAACATATGAATCTAAAAATAAGAACTGAAATTTTTTATTCACGGGGATTCAGGGGGACAGATCCTCTCTGACGAAAAAAATCTTATCTCCATTCTCACTTAGTGTTAATGTGGTTCTCAAATAACCTGCTCAACAATGCGAAACTTTCTGACTCATTTTTAAATGCAAAGGCATAAAACTGGCAGGCCTAAATAGTGAAGCGATTTGAAATCGAAATGCGTTTTCCATTTTTTGATCAATAAATTACTTATCGAGTTATAAGCAATTCATGTCACGTGACGACACGTTCCCCCTTTCTCATGCAGCGCAGTCGGGAATTAAAAGATATGTCAAAGTAACCAGTTTAAATTTGAGAACAGCCTTAAATTGTTTTAATACTTTTGTGAAAAGTACATTCTGTTATTATTATTATTATTATTTAATCCTCATAGTAAAAGAAAATTTGGTTACCTAAATTTTAAAATCCAGGGACGGCCATTGTCCCTTCCTCCAGACACTCTTAATTGCGTCCATGATAAACAGAATGTCGGTGAAAAATTGCAGCATTTTGACGCAATTACATATATAATATATTAAAAATAAATCACATGTTTAAAAATAAATGAAAAAGATAATACAAATATTAAACACAGAAAATTGAAAATGCACAAATAAGATTATGGTATTTGATTAAAGATGTACGTTTATGGATTTTTTAGTGAAGTAATCGTACCGCCGCACGCCGCGCTGATCCAAGTTTAGGGCTCAATATGAGGAAACCAACTGCTGTGGTGGCATATGCCTGACTGTACAATATTGTATACAAACCGCAAAGGATTATTCAGAGGAAGTTGGAACAAATTAACAAAAGAAATGGAAAGATGAGGATCCCCGTCCTCTAATTCTTTACTAGGGGTCACTCCATCTGGACAGACATCTGGTGGTCAGTCAAATTTCCAGAAGTGAAGGAATTCAATAGAACCGGAGTCATAAACCTGTCACAGCATTAATTAGCAGTCTAAAATGAAAGCGCAGGAATGGGACATCCTAACTGGTAATCGATCAATTGCTTCATCTTCCCACTTACGCAATTTGATCCTTTTAGGCTGCTGACTATTCTGCTCAGATAAAAAAATACATAAAAAGGCGCTCACGAGGTCTGAACTTATTTGTGGCGCATTTTACAATGTCTTATTGAAGCAAGCCCCGAAGTGGGGGGGTGGGGAGATGTCCTGGGCACAAGAGCGGAGCTACAAAAGAATATTTGGTTCGTCCTTCGGTACAAATAACAAATAACGAAATTTAAGCGAAAATGTCATGGAATCGGACGACCCAAAATAGAGATGTATTTAATTTTATACTCATTGTTTTGAACAGCGTGCGATTACATTATTAAGTGTTCGCCTAGGGGCGCCAGAACAATATTTGATTAACGAATTCCTCCCAGATACTTGCAAAATTAATAGACCGCCCAATTATGTTTGAATTGGTTCAATATTTCTGACATTATCGTGAGGACAAATTTTGCTTTTGTGTGTCTCTGTAAAAGGGGGGGGGGTGTGTGCCCTGGGCACCAGAGTAGAACAGGGCGTCAAAATAAGATTTTGTTCGTCCTTCGTTACAAAAAACAAATAACGAAATTAAGGCAAAAATGTCATGGAATGGGACGATTCCAGATAGACATGTATTCTTTAATTTTATACTCATTGTTTTGAACGCGATTACATTATTTGTTTAAATAATGTAGGCAGTCTATTTCGAAGTAAGCAGAGTATAACTTTTAGTTATAGCGTAGTGAGAAGCTTTTGCTGGTTTTAGATAGATTATCATATAAAAGTTAAATAGTGAAATGCAGAATATATATAGAATTCAATGAAGACAAAAAGTTATTCAAACACAGGAGATTTATTCAAAGTACTCACATATTATAATACAGCATCTTGATTCTAATAACTTGATATGAAACAATTTCGTTATTGAAGACAGTAACGTTTTCACTTTTCACAGAACACGGATATTTAGCAGATAGACGTAAACAGAACAAGATAAACTTATTAAACACATCAAATATATTTATACTTTACTGTACCAAGCTGCTCGAACTTTAAATACTATCGCCATCAACCACAACGATCATAGTTTACTTTTATATAACATTAACAAGCCAGATATTCTAATACTACGACGATGTCTATTCAAAGAACACCGCCGATAACTTGATCAATCGATTTCCAATATACAACCTATGCAGAGATATAGCAACTATTTATACTGGTAGAATGTCGGCTAATCACTAGAAACACCCACTTTACTAGAACGATCCACCGAAATTTGCATACACGTGCCATTGTTGATTCGACGTTCGGTCTTCCAATCCGAACGGTCTACGTGTGCCGCCATCTAGTGAGTGGCAGAGGCACTACCTCAGAAGTACTTACGATGTTTACGATGTAGTGCGGTTCTCGTTAGAAGTAAAAATGTGTTTGTGTTTCTATAGTTACGTTTTAATGATGGACTAAATAAAAAGTATTTGTTCCTGAAAGCAGCTCAAATTATGGAAAGAATAAAGTGCAAAAGGTAAGTAAAAACGATGTATTTACAAAAGTAAATTATATTTACGAAGTGTATTTTATATTTAATAAAGGTAAAACTTTAATGTTTATTACTTAATATGAAGAATACTAAGAGTGTATGAGTGATAATGAATGGTAGTTTTTATGTGTTGCTTGAGTCAATAAGACCAACAAATATTCTGGAGGCATGTGATTTTCCTGACATGTGCCCCCCCCCCTCTTATTGTCTCAACGCAACTATCAGCCAATTGTCCAAAGAATATGGAAATGACTTGAAAAAGTCAAGACTAGAAAAATGGATTTAATATCCAAAAGAACTTCACTATACACATCATACTAAATCAGCTGAACTTTTAAAAACCTGAACAAATTAACTTTAAAAAATTACCCATGTTTGATTTTTCTCATATAGTTAAAAACAATGTTAAAAACAATTTAAATACTTGAAAAATTTGGATCCTCGATCAATTAGCATAACTCTCCAACAACATTAGTGAAACTCCTACAAACGACCATAACAATTTTAACCTTACAATAATTTAATTTTAAAACAATGTTCAACACTTGAAAATTTAAATTTAAACTAACTGCCTCAAAGATTAATATATTGCAACTTTCCCATTTATACTAGTACGACCAAAATTTAACTTCTCAGCTTAAGTCAAATTTTCACACAAAGCCCCAAAGAAAATTTTCAAAAAAAATTTCAACCCATGGACTTAAGGACTAGCCGGAAAAACCGTTGCAAAAATACTAACAGCAGCTTAATACATTACAATTTTTAATACAAACAATTTTAAACAATTTAACAAGAAAAATATTGCAAATACGTACCAAAACTTTAATCTTCAATTTGAAAGATTAAAACAAGTTTTCCAATAACAAGAAATTTTTCCAACTGCAATCCAACATACACATATTTAACACTAGAAAAGTTCTTTATTTATAACATCAAAGAAAAAAAAAAATTAATCTGGAAAATCTTTGAAGAATTTAAAAGACTTGACTCCTTGGGACATTAACTCAATATCCAAAACAAAATAGTAACTTTGAAGAACTTTCAGCATCTGAGTTAGGATAAAACTATTGACTACAATCAACTACTTTCTTACATAACACTCAGCGTCAATTACTCTCCACGCCTGGATTCCATTCATACCGATTGAAGTCTCAGATGCCTAAAAGAGATCAGAATTAGATATCTACATTTATAACAAGGTAAAGAAAAATACATATACCATATTTTTGACATTAATTATAACAGATTATTCAACAGATAATTTCAAAGAAAAACATTTAACTTTAAAAATTAGATAAGTTCATATACTGTTATCCCCTTGGAGTCAGCCAATAATTTAACCTTTAACTTCACAGAATTTACTTAAAAAAAAACAAATAAATAATCCAACACATCCTCTGATCTGGTTGTCCTAGGACAAATGGGCCCACCCAGATACAGAAAAATGCATACAATTTAATCTTAACAATATTTTAAACTTTAGGCTTTCATTACTTATGTAAACTTAATTTCTCCATATTACTTTAAACATACAGAATTATTGCAGTTTGGAAAACATTAAAAAGTAAAGTTACCTTACATACACTTTTACAAAAATTCTATATTTAAAATTACTTTAATCTTACACTTCAATATATCACTAAAAATTCAAGAATTATAAAAAAAAATATATATTGCACAATTTCCTTACACTTATAAAATTTACAAAGAGAATAGGTACGTATTTGACTAGATAAGTAATTAATCTATTTTAAACAAGATTTTTACAAATCTCAAAAGATCATATTTGGTGAGGGGTTTGGTAAACACGTCTGCGAGGTTAGCCTTGCTACGGACAAAAGTTAAATCAAAAAGATTTTTATAAACCAAATCCCTGACAAAAAACAGTTTAACGTCGATGTGCTTACTACGGTGATTTTCGATTGGGGACTTAACGAAATCTATGGCCGCCTGGTTGTCAACGTATAATTGAGATTTAACATCGCATTCACGAATGATCTGCCTACTCCGGCATTCCCGCAGGATCCGGTCATACCAGACTATATTCTTGGTAGCTTCAGTCAAGGCCACAAACTCTGACTCCATGGTAGACAGGCTTACACATTTCTCCTTGAAGGTTCGCCAATCCACGGGTGAGTTTCCCAAAAGAACGAGCTGGCCACCAATAGAAGTCCGGTCATCCCGGTTCGCTGCAAAGTCTGCATCAGAGTAGGCGATCAACTGCTCCTGATTACATGATAATCGGAGGCGATAATTTCTAGTATATTTTACGTAACCTAGCAGCCGTAGAAGTCCGCCCCAATGAAACAATCCTGGATTACTCTGAAATTGACTAAAAATATTAACTGCATATGATATGTCAGGTCTAGTGCGATTCGCTAAAAATGACAGACAACCTAGCACATTCCTATATGGTATGGATTTCATGACATCAATATCTGACTGTGAGGTTGGGCAATCAACTTTAGAAAAAATTATACCCTTGCTAATTGGGAGTGAAGATATAGGTATTTTAAAGCTTTTAAATTTATTACATATTTCATCAATATAATGAGATTGATGAATCTCTAAGCCATTCCTTTCTTCGAATTCTACCCCCAAAAGCTTTTTGGTTTTTCCCAATACTTTCAAGTCGAAAAATTTCCCCAACATTTGTAAAGCATTATCTATGACAGTCTGATTTTTCCCAAACAACACTATGTCATCTACATACAACAAGAGTACTATTTCAGATTTAAAGATATATACACAGTTACAGCTATCCAATTTGATGAAACCAATATTAATTAAGACTTCGTGTATCTCAAAAAACCATTCTCTACCACTTTGATGTAGTCCGTACAAAGCTCGATCCAGCTTGCAGTACAAATGAGACTTCTCAGGTATGGTGAAACCGGGCGGTTGTAGCATATACACGTCTTCTCTCAATGGTGCGTAAAGGTAGGCGCTGGTTACATCACACTGAATGTGACGCCATCCGCTACACGATACCAAGAGAGAGAAAAAGAATCGGATTACACCAAAATTGACCACAGGGCTAAAGGTCTCATCGTAAGATTCGCCTTTAATTTGTTTATAGCCCTGGGCAACTAAACGAGCTTTAAAGCGGGCAATCCTCCCTAATTCATCTCTCTTCATAGTGAAAACCCACCTACATCCCACTGGAGTTACGTTGGCAGGTAAAGGAGCCAAATGCCAAACCTTCCGTTCACGCATAACACTGAGTTCGCTCTGCATTGCAGCAAGCCATTTCTCACGTTGCACGGACTCCATCGCTTGTTTAAATGTTTTGGGTATTGTCGGACCATATAGTCATGATTCAGGATTGACTTGATTAGATTCAGGAGCATTAGATTCTTCATCTTCACTGTCAGAGTTGTCTACGCTTGAAACAGGACCAGAATAAAGATTATTACCCTTAAAATCAAATATGTCAGGATTATATTTTATTTGATTTCTATCACAATATCTTTCAACATCCATTATTGATCTCAAACGATCAGTTTTTCCAGTTTCGTAATAATAGACATCTACCCGTTTTCCGGTAGGCCTAGGTACTGCTTTACGAATCCAGCTAACATCTCTAAGTGAGGAAATAGTCGGACTGGAACTGTCAATGGACTCGGAATCGGACTCCCCCTCTCCAGATGCCTGTGGATCACTTGCATCGTTGGAGGGACCAGGGATGACCTCTGGTTCTACCTCTACTACGGTATCATTTTGATTACTCACAAGGCTATCCGGAAAGAAGTCAACCTCCTCCGGGCCCATCACAGCTCCACTGTTTGGATCAAACCTGGATTTTTCGTCAAATGTGACGTCAATGGATTCTATTATACTATCTGTTTCAGGTATCCAAATTCGATAACCCTTAGTTTTAAAAGCATATCCAACCAGAATTCCTCGTTTCGCCCTTGGACCGAGTTTCCCATCCCGCTTTTGTCTTGGGATTCCCACAAAAGCTACAGACCCAAAAGGTTTTAGATGTTTAACTGAAGGTTTATTACCTCCATACAACTCAAAAGGAGTCTCACATGAAGTTTTGGGACACACTCGATTCCAGGTGTACATGAAGAATTTTACGGCCTCTGGCCAAAAACTTAAGTCTAAGTTGCTCTCTGATAGTAAGGTACGGGCTCCATTTATGACAGTCTGCATAAATCGCTCGGCCGTTCCATTTTGCTGTGGAGTATATGGATTTGTGAGCTCATGCATAATACCCTTGGATTTAAAAAATTCGTCAAGGTCATCATTGACAAATTCCCCCCCATTATCCGTCCGTACATTTTTGACTTTCCTTCCCATGAAAGTTTCAGCTCTAGTAATATGATTACAAACAATTTCATAGGAATCTGACTTCATTCTCATAGGATAAATGGACACACGGCGGGAATAGTCATCGATAATAGTGAGAAAATATTTCTCGCCATTTCTACCTTGTACTTGGCAAGGACCCCAGACATCAGCAAAAAGAAGTTCCAAAGGGTACTGCGAGCGTCTTTGACCTATTGCCTTAAATGATACTTTTTTATGTTTACTTATTTTACATTTTTCACATTTAAAATTAAGATCTTTAAGCTTTGGCATTCCCCGGACTCCCTCTTCATTACAAGTATGCACTAGTATGGCTGGACTTATGTGTCCGAACCGCCTATGCCAAATCTCCATTTCTGAAAGAGAATTTGTCTCAATTTTTAACGATTTTGGAATCCTAGGAAAAACCTGGTATACTCCCCTTTTAAGATAAGCATTAAATATAAAATGTCCTTCCCTCGAGACGGTTACCTTCCCTCTTCCACCAATAAAAGTTGCCCCGTTTTTATCCAATTGAGGACCAGATATGAGACTACGACGTAATTTACTTGAATACATAACATTCTTTAGTAAAACATGGCATATGCCAAATAACAATTTTACATCACCTCGGCCCTCAATTGGGAAAGATATGTTCTTAACAGCAACAGTCATTTCCTGATCTATTAAAGGAGAAAATTTTACAAAAATGGATTTATCATTAGTGAAATGGTGCGTCGCACCAGTGTCCAGGATCCACCTGGCCTCTACATTTATACAATTTACATTAACATTTGATATAAAAATATTAGAGGACTTACAAAAATTTACTGGACTCTCTGAATGTCCTGGCGACTCATTCCACCTTTGATTATTCCTTCTGTATCGGGGTCGGTTACGAGGCATGTTTCCTCCAGGAGAGTTGTAGTTTCCTTTCTCAGGTCGGCGACTTCTTGATTGACATCTGGACGATGACGGTGAAACCCTTCCATAATCAGGTGTTTGGGCATGACAGGATGGTGAACCAGTATGGCGAGAAGTTGAACGAGCATGACAAGATGGTGAATTTCCACGAAGAGAGTTCCCATTCGGTGTATTCCATCTGTAAAACGGGGAGGAGAAGCGAGATCTTGAAAAATCAGATTGTTCATATTTATTAACACTATTGGCCCTACTTAAACAATTTTTCTGTAGATGACCGGATTGACCACATTTCCAACACTTCCTCTTCTTAAACCCCTTGAAATTCTCTTGCTTCCTTCTAAAATTCAAT
Organism: Maratus michaelseni; assembly: GCA_963931845.1. Taxonomy (NCBI): domain Eukaryota; kingdom Metazoa; phylum Arthropoda; class Arachnida; order Araneae; family Salticidae; genus Maratus; species Maratus michaelseni. Next base: position 41,502,681 of record OZ007589.1, on the reverse strand, counting down.
TGATTTGCTTGGAGATTACCTTTACCGGAATCTGAATCTCTTACATTCAAACGAGTTTCTTCTGCTACTAGTTCTTCTACTATTTTAGAGAACTGAAAATCAGATTTTCCCCATCGCAAAATATTTTGTACTATTGCATCGAATTTCCTGGGAAGAAACCGGAGAAGTTGAAAATTTGCATAACATTCGTTAAAATTTTCATCTATCTGTTTTATATCTCTGGTAATTCGTGCCAATCTTGCCGCAAAAAGATTTATAGTTTCATTTGTCTTAATCTTGCACTCCATTAGATCCGTAAATATCTTCATATGGTGGGAACGGGAATCTGGACAGTAATTTAATTTTAACTTATTCCACGCTTCAACGGGATTTTTGCAATTCTCAATTAGTCTTTTAAATTCCACACTTATATTCAAATAGATAATGGATAGTGCTTGATTAGATTTTGCTTTAAATGCTTCAATTTCCTCAGCAGTTGGCTTTTCTTTAGTTGGTGCTACCAAATTATCTTCTATTATATACCAGAGATTTTTATCCAATAGAATGTATTTAATATCATTACACCAATTTCTATAGTTTGATGAATCCAATTTCTCAATCAATATGTTAGCCATTTTCTTTTTTTTTTTTTCTCAACTCCTCGTTTTTGTATTAAAAGATATGTATGTATATGGTTAAAAACTGATAAAAATCTTAAATTTCATTCAAATTATGTTAAAATTTATCATAATTAAAACTTCAACTGCAAAAATAAAGGTGTATAATTTAAAAATTCAGTCTAGATTTGTTAAAAATTTCAAAGTTAAAAGCCAGTTCTCTTATAAAAAAAAAAATTTCATATACTTCAAACAGAAACCTCTTCACTTATTTTTGATACTATCTTTCGTTAATCATCTATTTCATCCATATTTTCTTTCACTCATGTCTTCAACGATCTCATTTCATACTATAATACAGGCAAACCGCCCCCCCCCTCTCTTATTTTCGTTGCCGGGACTTGCGTTATTACGATCGGGAGCGTTTGTTTACCTTTTTAATCTTCTATTTTTTTTCAGCATTTTCACTTTATCAAATCATAAATAGCTTCATTATATGAGCTCTATCGCCCATAACCGCTTGTTTAAATAATGTAGGCAGTCTATTTCGAAGTAAGCAGAGTATAACTTTTAGTTATAGCGTAGTGAGAAGCTTTTGCTGGTTTTAGATAGATTATCATATAAAAGTTAAATAGTGAAATGCAGAATATATATAGAATTCAATGAAGACAAAAAGTTATTCAAACACAGGAGATTTATTCAAAGTACTCACATATTATAATACAGCATCTTGATTCTAATAACTTGATATGAAACAATTTCGTTATTGAAGACAGTAACGTTTTCACTTTTCACAGAACACGGATATTTAGCAGATAGACGTAAACAGAACAAGATAAACTTATTAAACACATCAAATATATTTATACTTTACTGTACCAAGCTGCTCGAACTTTAAATACTATCGCCATCAACCACAACGATCATAGTTTACTTTTATATAACATTAACAAGCCAGATATTCTAATACTACGACGATGTCTATTCAAAGAACACCGCCGATAACTTGATCAATCGATTTCCAATATACAACCTATGCAGAGATATAGCAACTATTTATACTGGTAGAATGTCGGCTAATCACTAGAAACACCCACTTTACTAGAACGATCCACCGAAATTTGCATACACGTGCCATTGTTGATTCGACGTTCGGTCTTCCAATCCGAACAGTCTATGTGTGCCGCCATCTAGTGAGTGGCAGAGGCACTACCTCAGAAGTACTTACGATGTTTACGATGTAGTGCGGTTCTCGTTAGAAGTAAAAATGTGTTTGTGTTTCTATAGTTACGTTTTAATGATGGACTAAATAAAAAGTATTTGTTCCTGAAAGCAGCTCAAATTATGGAAAGAATAAAGTGCAAAAGGTAAGTAAAAACGATGTATTTACAAAAGTAAATTATATTTATGAAGTGTATTTTATATTTAATAAAGGTAAAACTTTAATGTTTATTACTTAATATGAAGAATACTAAGAGTGTATGAGTGATAATGAATGGTAGTTTTTATGTGTTGCTTGAGTCAATAAGACCAACAAATATTCTGGAGGCATGTGATTTTCCTGACATTATTAAGTGAACGCCTAGGGGTGCCAGAACAATACTTGATTAACGAATTCCTCCCAGATACTTGCAAAATTAATAGACCACCCAATTATGTTTGAATTGGTTCAATATTTTGGACATTATCGTGAGGACAAATTTTGCTTTTATGTGTCCTTGTAAAAAAAAAGGGGGGGGGGGTAATGCACTGGGTGCCAGAATAGAAGAGGGCGCCAAAATGAGATTTTGTTCGTCCTTCTTTACAAAAAACAAATAACGAAATTTAGGCAAAAATGCCATGGAATCGGACGACACAAAATAAAGATGTATTATTTAATTTTACACTCTTTGTTTTGAACAGGGTGCGATTATTCTAACCACCTAAGGGCGCCAGAACATTATTTGATTAACGAATTCATCCCAGATACTTGCAACATTAATACACTGCCCAATTATGTTTGAATTGGTTCAATATTTCGGCCATTATCGTGTTGACAAATTTTGCTTTTATGTGTCCTTGTAAAAGGGGGGGGGGGGGGGAGTGATGCACTGGGGGCCAGAGTAGAAGTTTGCGCCAAAATGAGATTTTGTTCGTCCTTTGTTACAAAAAACAAGTAACGAAATTTAGGCAAAAATGCCATGGAATCGGGCGACACAAAATAAAGATGTATTATTTAATTTTACACTCTTTGTTTTGAACAGGGTGCGATTATTCTAACCACCTAAGGGTGCCAGAACAATATTTTATTAACGAATTCATCCCAGATACTTGCAACATTAATACACTGCCCAATTATGTTTGAATTGGTTCAATATTTCGGCCATTATCGTGTTGACAAATTTTGCTTTTATGTGTCCTTGTAAAAGGGGGGGGGGTGATGCACTGGGTACCAGAGTAGAAGAGGGCGCCAAAATGAGATTTTGTTCGTCCTTTGTTACAAAAAACAAATAACGAAATTTAGGCAAAAATGCCATGGAATCGGACGACACAAAATAAAGATGTATTATTTAATTTTACACTCTTTGTTTTGAACAGGGTGCGATTATTCTAACCACCTAAGGGCGCCAGAACATTATTTGATTAACGAATTCATCCCAGATACTTGCAACATTAATACACTGCCCAATTATGTTTGAATTGGTTCAATATTTCGGCCATTATCGTGTTGACAAATTTTGCTTTTATGTGTCCTTGTAAAAGGGGGGGGGGGGGGGAGTGATGCACTGGGGGCCAGAGTAGAAGTTTGCGCCAAAATGAGATTTTGTTCGTCCTTTGTTACAAAAAACAAGTAACGAAATTTAGGCAAAAATGCCATGGAATCGGGCGACACAAAATAAAGATGTATTATTTAATTTTACACTCTTTGTTTTGAACAGGGTGCGATTATTCTAACCACCTAAGGGTGCCAGAACAATATTTTATTAACGAATTCATCCCAGATACTTGCAACATTAATACACTGCCCAATTATGTTTGAATTGGTTCAATATTTCGGCCATTATCGTGTTGACAAATTTTGCTTTTATGTGTCCTTGTAAAAGGGGGGGGGGGGGGGTGATGCACTGGGTACCAGAGTAGAAGAGGGCGCCAAAATGAGATTTTGTTCGTCCTTTGTTACAAAAAACAAATAACGAAATTTAGGCAAAAATGCCATGGAATCGGACGACACAAAATAAAGATGTATTATTTAATTTTACACTCTTTGTTTTGAACAGGGTGCGATTATTCTAACCGCCTAAGGGCGCCAGAACAATATTTGATTAACGAATTCATCCCAGATATTTGCAACATTAATACACTGCCCAATTATGTTTGAATTGGTTCAATATTTTGGCCATTATCGTGTTGACAAATTTTGCTTTTATGTGTGATGGCATTAAGTACTCGTGTTCTTTGGGCAATTTTTCTACTGTCTTTCAGGCTGAAGTCTTTGCCATTCTGATGTGCTGCAGAATTTATTTAGACATTGGCTGTAGGAAAAGATGTGTTCACATTTGTTCTGATAGTCAAGCGGCATTACTTGCTTTGAGTAAAACTGTTATTTCCTCCCATATAGTTTGGGAATGTTATACTTTACTATGCCAACTGGCAATTGACAACAGGGTCACTCTCTACTGGGTACCTGGGCATTCAGGTGTTTCTGGTAATGAGTTGGCTGATGAATTGGCAAGGAAGGGATCTGCTACCCCTTTTGCTGGTCCAGAACCAGCTATTGGAATTTCAAGTAATCTTATTAGGACTACTGTCTTTAAGATCTTTAGAAAGAAGCAGTATTATGACTGGCGTAACATTAAAGGACAGCGGCAAGCAAAGGAGCTTAACCGTGGTTGTCCTAGTGTTAGGCACAAGGAACTTTTAATGCTGAATAGGAATGGCATTAGGAAAGCCATTGGTCTTTTAACGGGGCATTGCCCTTTGAAAAGGCACCTTACAGTTATGGGTGTAAAAAATGATCCAACGTGTAGGGGTTGCCATTATATGGAGGAAACGACCATGCATGTTTTATGTGAGTGTGAGGGGTTTTCTGCCTATAGGTTTGAGCACCTTGGTCGCCATATAATTGAACCTTGGGAGCTTTATGACATTCCTTTGAGATGTCTGCTGAATTTTGCTTCAGCTACTGGCCTTTTTTAGGACTATTTTCTGGGGTTAGTACAATAGACCTCTGGTCGCAGTGCTAGGTTCTTCGAACCCCCCATCTTTAAGTCTAAGTCTAGGTGCTTCGTATCTAGACACACGGCAGCCAAGTTCAGTCAGCTGGCATACTAGTGTGTTCCCTGGTATATTACACGAACCATTTCGAGCTGTTTTCCCCAAATTTCGACACTCTACTACTGGAAAACTATTTGACCCACGTACTTGGAATCATCAAAATAATGACAAGAAATCTGTAAAATTATAAAATTTGCCTATTATTAAACTATATTCTATACTGTTTAATCACAATATTGAGAAAAATGGAGTTGTGCACAAATAAATGTACATACCTTTGCAGTCCTTGTTGCAAAGTTGGGTTTCAATTCTTCCAGTGTGTGTGTCGATCCTCGTTTGAAGGCCGACACACGTTTTGGAACACTTTGTCCAAGGTGTCCAGTCTAAAAATTAAAGATAAAGTTGGTCATTTTTATGGACAAATAATAATTTTAAAATGTAAAATATCCTTCAGTTTGATTTGCTTTATAATATAAATATAATACACAAGCGCGCACGCGCGCGCAGACACACACGCAGACACACACACACACACACACACACAGACAGACACACACACACACACATAACTCCCATAGTCATCATCCCCACATTCGCCGAACGGAAGTCGAAAGGCAGTCTATCGATCGAGTACTTCCTTTAGGAAATATGTAAATAAGGAAATTAGGAAATTCAATATGTAGGAAATATTAGGAAATTCAAATGAAATCAATATGTAAAATATTCAATAACTACTTACTACTTTGCTCAGCCTCGACGATGAAGAGATATAACGATGAAGAGATGAGTAATATTAAACTGAAATTCATCTACATCAAAAGAGAATATATGTATATATATGCGAAATGTTATATGATTAGTTACAATATATAGGTAGATGTGTGCATTATTTTAATTATAATATACAATAAATAAAAAATTACTAATAATTAAATGTGTCATTCAGCAATACATTTATAAATTACTTTTGAATGTATCGATGCATGCCATTTTTACTTTCTTCTATCTTTACAAGAAGAAAGTATTGGATTCATGAAAATTTTCGACTTCTGGTTTTCGACGGATTTATACGTTTTAGAAGGTCCTGAACACGATTTGACTATTTTTAGAAAATGTCTGTCTGTGACTCTGTCTGTCTGTCTGTCAGTATGTGACAAAAATTTTGTGGGCGCTCTATCTCAAGAACTAATGCTCGGAATTTAATAAAACTTTAGATTTAGTTAGTCCCTAATATAAATTGGTGCTGATTAGTTTTTGGTAAAAATCACCCGGCAGGTGGCGCTGATATGTAGCAATTTTCGCGATTTCCGCAATAGCTCTATCTCAAGAACTAATGCTCGTAATCTAATAAAACTTTAGATTCAGTTAGTCCCTGATATAAATTGGTGCTGATTAGGTTTTGGTAAAAATCGCCCGGCAGGTGGCGCTGCTAAGCAGCATTTTTCGCGATTTCCGCAATAGCTCTATCTCAAGAACTAATGCTCAGAATTTAATAAAACTTTAGATTCAGTTAGTCCCTGATATAAATTGGTGCTGATTAGTTTTTGGTAAAAATCGCCCTGCAGGTGGCGCGGCTATGCAGCATTTTTCGCGATTTCCGCAATAGCTCTATCTCAAGAACTAATGCTCGGAATTAAATAAAACTTTATATTCAGTTAGTCTCTGATATAAATTGGTGCCGATTAGTTTTTGGTAAAAATCACCCAGCAGGTGGCGCTGCTATGCAGCATTTTGAAGGATTTACACGATTTTGGCGATAGTCTTATCTCAAGAAATACTGCACGGAATTTAATAAAACTTGAGCTTCAGTTAGACCTTGATATAAATGGGTGCTGATTCTTTTTAGTGTATGCGAAACCTGTGTGAGATAGAAGAAAGTTTTGGGATTGACACATCCGACTAGTTCATTATTAAGAAAGCACAGTATTATACAATCTTGTTTTAAAATGCAAAATTATATATAGATTTTAGACGATAGGATGGATAGTCAATATTAACTGTTTGTTGATAAGCAAATTTTAAAATTTAGGTTTTAAAGTTATTTGAACAAAGATTTTTGATTCTGTGTGCAAAGTTCATGGTTTAAATAATAATAATAATAATAATAATAATAATAATAACAAGAAGGAAGCCGAATTCTGGTTTTTCTGAATTTAGTGTCGCCTCCGATGAAAAAAAAAAAAGCATAACTGTACATAATAAAACATATTTTAGTTTTGAGGCTTGAAACCTACACACTTTTACTTTATGTAAAATGACGTCCGTTGTACCCGCTGAAGAATTAACAGTCTTAAACAACATCAATTGAAAAGTATGCATATGACGTCACTGTCGGCGAATAATACACAAACTCTGCAAAAAACAAACGTCGTAATTCAGGGAACTCGACAAAAAAACGAACATCTAATGATTCACATTCCTTAATATTAATATGGATACTAAAAACTAAATCTAGTTCATAATATATCGCTTTTTTCTAACTTTAAGTATAATTTGGCACCTCGAATGCAGGGTTGGGTTTCTTCCGGAAGAAACTAGTTTCTTCCAGGACAGTGGAAGAAACTGGAAAAAACCGGAAGAAACTGGAAGAAATGGAAAAAACTGGAAGAAATGGAAGAAACCAACAGAAAACAAAACAGATGCTCAAAATTAAAGTTCATTAACTAAATAAAAGAATTAAACTCAAAACCTAATTATGAAATTTAAATTGGAAACTTTAATTAATATTAAAAATATTATTTATGGAAAAATGAGTTATTTTTTTAATAAAACTTCAGGTTCAGCAGGTATTTACAGGTTATGTTTTTTACAACTTTAGAGGTAGGGAATATTTTTTTATTGTTTATCATTTCGGTTTAAAAAAAAACCTACCGATTCTTTATTTTTTATATAAAAATGCAATATTTTAAAACTATTATGCAACTCTTAAAATAAACAAATTTGTTAATATGTATAGTTGTATCATGCATATTTCAATGCTGATTTAAAAAAATAAATGTTCTAAAAATTAGCTCTACGCGTATGCCAAAATTCTTTTAAACTCTCCATGTTTTGAAGGACTTGAATTTTTTCATCTTCTGCATTCATCCATCTAAGTTGAGAATTGATTTCAGCATCCTACTGCTAAAATATTTCTGTTTTGTTATACCATGTTGCACTGTAGCAAGGAAAATGCCGCTTTTAACAAAATCTTTCAATACAGTGATGATTGTATATTAGTTCCCTTAATAAGATGGATGTAAATTAAAAGCACTGTCTTTTATTTAAAACAGTTTCATTCTACAGTAAGTAAATGATCCACATACTATTTACTACTGGTTACAGAAGTTTAAATAATAATAAAAAAATGTACCTGTTTTGAATTGAATTACTTTTAATTGATTTTGTGTATTTTGGATTAAATTTATTTGGTACATTTCTGTTATACCAACACCACTGTCATCGCAAAGCGTAATAATTGGCACAAAATAAAATTCCTGTAAAATAATTCATAAAAAAAAAAAAAAAAAAAAAAAAAAAAAGTTGGCGCACAATTGAGCAATTCAAAATATAACATTTGAAAATTAGACTTTCACAAACTATTTTATTAAATCAATACAAATATAGACTTAAAAAATAAAAGAACAAACAAATATAAAATAAAACTCAATTTAAACTACAGGCATAGAATTGTAAATCTCTCTTAGCATTGTAGTAAACATTTCACTTTTCGAATGAAGACACTCCTGGTTTTTGAATAAAAGCTTTTTATATGTATAACAGGCGTGGTGTGCACGCACTGCAAAATCTTGTAAAAAAATATAATCTCGAACCGAACGAACCTCGGACCAGATCTCTGGGGGGGGGGGGGGAGGAGGGTGACAGTGAGAGGAGGAGAACACAGGGCCGTAACCAGCTAGTAATGCCAGGGGGGGCTCTGAAAAATTTTTGTGGGGCTGGGCTAACACCTTTTAACAATTCGTATGTCATGCAACGAAGTCTGTTAAAACTGATCTCTCTGTAAGCAGTGTTCATTTGCTTTTTTTCAAAAACCTCATACGAAAGCCATAAAAATGTCAACTGGCCTTTCTTTTCCAACTGTTCTGCAGTCAGCAAAAGAAAGGGGAGTATCAACAATGGAAAGAGGTGGAGATGGATTTTGTCGGACCAATTTCCGGATCATACTTACATCTTACGAAAGTAATAAAACATGAAAATCCCTGCCTCACCACCTAAAAGCTTCCGCTTTTAACGGACGCTGTCTGTTTGGATCTTGAAGGTCCAAATAGACATATCCTACAAATGGCGATATTTTTGTCGCGGTTAAGCAGCGCTTTTCATGTTTTATTACAGTTTCTGGAATCTGAATCGGATTTGAAATCTTTTTGACGAATACACCTCTGCCTCTTTCCATTGCTGAGACTCCTTTTTAGGTGCGTTCGTAATTATATAAATACGTAGCACCTATAGTCGTCGCTTGGTCCGTCCGTCTGTCTGTCCGTCCGCATATAACAACGCAAAAACTACCCAACCAAATGGTTTGCAATTTAAAATATATTATCTTTGCAGAATTTTGTCGAGACATTTCAAATTTTATTAAAATCGAATCAAAACTTTAGGAGATATTAATAAAAATATTTATTAAGAAATTTGATTTTTTTTTTAAATCGGTGCTCTTTTGTTATAGGAGCTTCCGATGGATGTTAAATCGTCAAGCGACCCAGATGCTTATTTTATTACAGAAATTAATCTGCAGACGATATAATTCATTTCACAGAATTAAAAATCATCAAGATCTGAATATTTATATAACTAGCTGATACATATATATCTGAATATTTATATAACTAGTTAACATATTTGTATGAACAGTGTCATAAAATATATACTTAACTAGCTGTTTAACCCGTTCTACGCATGGGATATCATGAATTTAATTCTAAAACGTGCGTACGAACGCACCTCGTTTGTAACGTTTGACGTACAATTTCTAACTTGTTTTTTTTGGATGATCACAAAGCGGTTGGAAAAGAAAGGCCAGTTGTACATTTTTATTGCTTATGTAGGAGAAGGAGCACTTTTTCCTTTTGCACTGACCTTAAAAGAACTTATCTGTAACGTAACCTGTTTATAACAGAATTTTTGCAAAAGGAAATTCTTAAACTGAAAAAAAAATTCATAAGCCGGCGAAAGAAGTATAAAACAATTAGGGGTGTGTGCCTACTAAGACCAAACCCTATCTAAAACAGAATTTTTCCTCATTCCGTTGGATATTGTCTTAGCAGGGTTTTGCTGTATTTAAAATGCAAAACGTAAATTGAAACCGACATTTCATAAAAAAGTAACTTAATTCAGATTTTAATAAAGATAAAACATGCATTGCAGACTGGTTAGCATATATTTTCAAATTCTTATAGCCTATTACTGTTTTCACTTTATTGAGAATATTTTAGAAAATGTAGTAATTAAAAATATTTCTGATTACATTCACAATTGATATCAGTAAAAATTATTAATTGGCGTTAAAACAAGTTTTAAACAACTGAGTACTTAACAAATACAAAATGAAGAAAATCATGCAATGAATACTGATTTCGGTTGCATTTCATAATGTATTACTTTATTGCCTGCTATTCATCTCACTTAATTCAGGCCATTCAGAAATAATATAAAAGCAGACGGCAAACGCAATTTCGATTACTCAATATTTCTCCGAAGTATAAATAGTAGTTTTCTAAATGCTTATTGCTTATATACTTATAGCTTATGACATATATATATATATATTAAACTACAACTTTAAATTTCATACATAAAACACATGTAATAATTATTACTTCAATAAATGAAATAAGTTATTAATGAGGAGTTTACCATAATTCTAGCCTATGAAATAACAATTGCTACGACAGTGGTTTCTTTCCATGATTGGGGTGCTATTATCATAAATTTTGAACTTGAATTTATTTAATGACTATATTAATTTTTGTAAATTTTGTTTTAATTACAGTTATGTGGAATATTCCATTTTACACTGAGTGGATTATAGAATTTTATTTCATTTGAAATGTTAAAAAAAATAATCCAAACTGAAATTATATGGTCAGGAGGGATAATTATGACCAGGGGGTAATTATGACCGCCACCATATTGGAGAATACTGTGTATGGTAAAATTTTGTTTCAGGTTAGATATTAACCTCATAATGTATATTTCATCTTAGATATTCTTTATCACTAGTCTGAAGCCTTTTTGCGATCCGAATAGCAATTTGAAACTAAGGCTATCAAAATTTTGATAAACAGAATTTTCACTTTGGAGTTCAAAGTGCTCTCAATTACCCCAAACAAATGTGTATAGGCAAGTAAAAAGAGAAAATATAGTGGTCATAATTTCCCCAAACTTTTCTGATAGTGAGTTTTTGATGGAGTAATTATAACCATCCTTTTAACTTAAAAAAAAAAAAAAAAAAAAAAAAAACAGTTATGACAATTAAAACTTTTATAAGGTATTCTTAAAGGATCAAAGTTACTTCCTATGTACTAAAAACACCACTTTTCCAAATAGAAAAGTAAAAAAAATAATAACAATGTTGAAAATATACAAAGTGGTTATAATTACCGCCTCCTAACCCTAATGATTATAGAATTTAAATTTCGTAAGAAGTATTTTTTAAGATAAATTTAATCAGAAATCAAAATTACTTTTAAACGTAAATATAAAAATTAATTTAATTTTCTTTTAACAGCATAGAGGATAATGTACTTTAGTATCTTGCTCTAATTAAAATGAATGTATATTCATTTGGAATAAACTTTGAAAATAAAAGATCAAGCGTGCATCTCATTGAATTATCATAAAACTATTTTTATTTTTATTCAAGTCAGAATGCATAAAGTCAGGTAGGTAAATTGAAGTTAATTCCACTTTTTGCAGCTATGTTGTGAAATGTTAAAAATGCTTTTAGGAAGAAAATTGTGAAAAAATATAGATTTGCTAGTTTTCAAAAGAAATAATATAATAAAATAATCTTCAGGATAAGTTAAATATGTTTAAATGTAAATATTATACGTTATGGTTAATATTTTAGGAGTGAAGCAAGATCAATAAAAATATTATTAATTCACAGAATAAAAAATAGGATACATTTATAAATTTAAAACTTAAACTTACATATTTTCTATTTTTTGTTTTACTGATTGAAATAATAATTTAAAAAAAAATTCCATTTACATTTTTTATTCACTTATATTTTACATCACTGAAATGCTTTTCACAGAATTCAAGTACAAAATACTTTACTTTTGACCCCAATACAATCCTCTAGCGTTACATCCCCCTATACATTAAAGATACATTTTAAAAAAGATTTCAGATTCCATAGGATACATATCGGTCATTTTTATACATTTGATACAGAACTTTACTTATTTTTTTGTTAAATTAAGAACTTCACAAAAAGCAAACTGCATATATTTACCATATTCTGTTCAATTATATAGTATATAAAAATACGAAAAATTGAGATTTTGAATGTTTTTGTGTTTAGTGTGCTTTAAATTAATAATTTGAATAATTCACAAGTAATTATCGCAACAATTATCATTTTAAAGAATGCCTTAATATATTAATTCCATACGTTTTAACATTATATATTTATTCAAAACTACGGTCGGTTATTTGAATTATTCATTGATAATTTATTTAATTTTATTAATATTTTGTTTCTTGTGGAATAATTAGATTGTTTTAAAGTGATAATGTAATACTGTTTAACTAACTTTACATGACCTCAGGGTTTAAAATAGAGGGAAGCCATGGGGCATATATCCTGGGTGCCCGAGTAGAAGGGAGAGCCAAAAAATTTGGTTCGTCTTCCGGTTCAAAAAACGAATAACAAAATTAAGTTAAAAATGTATCGGACAACCGAAAGTAAAGATATATTCATTTAAGCGGTTCTCAAATTCCCTACTCAACAACGCGAAACTTTGACACATTTTCTGATTCATTTTTAAACATAAAGGCAAAAAATGACGGGCTAGTGAAGCGGTATGGAATGCGTTTTCATTTTTTGATAAATAAATATCAAGTTATATAAGTGATTCTTGTCACATGACAAATTTTCTCCTTTCTCGCGATGTCGCTTCGGGAATTCGGTTCAAAGTGCCCACTTTGACAGTATTTTCTGAAAAATCTTATGTCTTTACCAAAAAAATGGAAAATTCGTTTCGATGACATATAGTTTAGGAATAATAGTACCTGCTAATTTCATGCGTCTGAAAATAGCTCTTTTGGATTTGAGAACAGCCTACTCTTTGTTTTGAACGGTGCCAGTTTTGTCATTAGGTGACCAGTTAGGGGTGGCAGAATAATAGTTGATTAACGAATTCATTCACGATACAAGCAAGATCAATACACTTTCCCAATTAGGTTTGAATTTGGTACGATATTTCGGGCATTATGTGACCACTTAGGGGTGGCAGAATAATAGTTGATTAACGAATTCATCCAAGGTACAAGCAAGATCAATATACTTTTCCAATTAGGTTTGAATTTGGTACGATATTTCCGGCATTATTGCATTGACAAGTTTTGCCTGTTTGCTTTTGTGTGTTTCTGTAAGCAAACAATATCATGTACATACTTAATTAATGAACTCATCAAAGGTACTTGCAAGAGTTATAGCGTTATCATGTCATGAAAATCAGTCTAAAGCGTCAAATTTACCGTCATTTTCACATAGATTGATACGAAATTGACAGATTGACAGATACGAAAACGTAAAACGTTGTTCGATTCCTTACAGCCCGATTACCTGCAAATTTTATGTCTTTATCAATAAATTTTTTTCGCGAATATGTCAGAAAGTAGCTGGTTTAGGTATGAAAACAGCCTGGTAAAATGTTAAACGCAGTTAAATTCTGAATAACCATAGCTGCAAACTTTATTCCATTGTCAAAAAAAAAAAAAAAAAAAAAATTGCAAACATGCCAAAAAAATAGCGAAATAATAGACTTAACCTTAATCGTACTTTTTCGCTTAATGGTTTATAGTTACAAGACAAACTGAAAAAAGTCGTTTTTCAAAGTCATGAAAAACACAAGGAGAAAAAGCAGATAAAAGTTCAAAAAAATGCACCATCCACGTTTTCATATATACCTCTTCCGACACCCATAGCATGAAACAGTGTCGTTCAAAGATTTTTCTTATTTGATTTGTATAAATTGACAATCTTTTTTTAGCTTTTTTCTTTTTCAACTAAACACATGTTATCCGCAGGCTCACCATCACCGTTGAAATTTAGAAAACATGCTTTTAATGATTAGCTTGAAGACGTTTAGCCATTGCTTCACTAATTACTTATCAGGATGCATAACATATGTCTACGTATTTCCGTTCCACCCTGCGGAGATTATCGAGTATAAATTGTCCTCGACCATTTACTATGTACCAAAACATATGATGACTGGTTTGTACATCTGGGGTTAATTTTTTTCAGAAAAGGGAAATGCTCCTACTATCGTATTTCGCTTGTATATTGAGAATTGTACCACAAAATAATGCATCGCAATTAACATGCTTCTGACTATAACATCTTTTGCATTTCCCGTTGAAAGATCTAAATGGTTTTCTTAGAAATATAGTTTTTTCCCCTTCATATTACTATTAGTTAAAATACACATTTTGTTGAAAAAAAATGAAATGTCTAGTGGGGGCTCAAGAGGAAGCTAGGGGGGGGGGGGGCTCAGCTCCCTCTGCCCACATCTGGTTACGGGCCTGGGGGAACAGCAGCTACATAATATGAATAAATCGGCATTTAAATTGTTCCATTTTTTCTGATAAAAGGGGGGAAAATGAAAACCGATCGTGACCCCTTTACCCAAGTACTCTTCGTTGTGTTAATAAGTTCCTTCAAAATAAAGCTACATAAGTTTAAATCTATTGCTGCATATTTAGAAAATAAAATGAGAAATGAAGCCGGAATCGAGGTTTTTCCACCTAAATGCGTCCCACGCAAGGCCCCCCGTCGTATCTTTTTGACAAGCTCTTTATGAGCGACATTCCAGAACATTGGATGGATTTTGGAATACTGGTCAAAGTGGAACAAAATCAATCTTGATTTTTTAAAGAAAGGCTCTTTTTACTTAGATACAAAATTAAATACAAGATTAAATACTGCATGACAAATAATATAAATATAATAATATAAATATAATTTTTTCATTTAAAATTAAATTAAAATTAAAAAATATACCTTACATTTCACTAGAATTAGTTGTCACCAGAATAAACTGTCCTTTAGTGGCGAAAAATTCACTACGAATGATAAAAAATCCCCCAGTATACTCTCTTAAAGATTCTTCAGGTGTTAACACCCAGCGGCAATTAACAACAGGAAATGAGAATTGTACATAAATTAGTTCCCAACTAGTCCGAAATTGCCCTTCCAGAAATACTTAGCGGCACTTGACAAAGGCCAGGTGTAGATACCTGGCGGTCATAGTTTGCACTCCCACCTTTTTATAGACATTCCAGATATCGTCCTACTTTTTATATATTTTTTCATTCTTTAAATTCTAGATAATAAATAAGAGTGGAATAACAGTCTTCTGAGTCTTTCTCTCTTTCTTTGTCAAATCTTTTGAGTGTAAATGAACCATTAATGTTACACACTTCATATGCAATACCAAACATTCCATTGTTAGCAACATTAACATTATTCAATTGTATGAAAATCCGAGTATAATTAAATGAGTTAGAGCGTGGATATACTCTTTCTTTGTCATATCTTTTGAGTGTAATTGAACTATTAATGTTTTTCACACTTCGTATGCAATACCAAACATGACATTGTTAACAACATTAACATTATTCATTTGCATGAAAATCCGAGTATATTTATGTGAGTTAGAGCATCGACAGACAAATCGAATTCAAAAGCACTTTTCAACCTTGTCGAAAAGTGTTAGAAGTATAATGAGTTGAAAATTCACACTCAGTAATTTCTACCAACAGAAGAGCATAACTGAATTCTTTTCTACAACCCTGTATATTACCTATAGATTTTTATACATGCCACATAATAAGCTAAAAATTTAATGCAAACTAAAATACGCTTAAAATTACTAAAATGATACTTACAGAAATTATCATCCATAACTATCCATGTTTGTAGTTTTTTTTTGCGTGGCACCGTATATGATTTTATTTATATTCCACAAACATCTCACTACTAACAATAGTTCAGCTTTGAAATGCATAACACAATTAAAAATTACGTTTAAGCAGTTGTGAATTATACTTAATAATGCTAACAAATTATTTTAAGTAGTCCTTTATACAATCTATAAAATTTATACACACCACGTAGTATGCACATAGTTTTACAACGCAAACCATAATATAAAACGCATTTCGAGCAATTATCGAAAATAGACTGCACTTTAACCGAAATCTTTTGTGTGTCCTTGTAAATGAATGATAACACGTCGAGGATGATAACACGAGCCGTCAGGGAGTTTTTACACTATATTTTTGTAATTACTTTTTTTTTTCCATATAAACATACAACGGAGATTTATAAACAAAAACGCGTATAAAAGCTGCAGTCAGCAATGCATTGTTTACCTAGACAGACTTTTAATAGCCTTTTTAAGACTTAAGTTAAATAACTTTAAATAACTCTCACCACAAAATTTATATAGCCCAATTAAATTGCTCAATTAGATCATATCGTTTTCTACATTTTCTATATGATTTCGGTAAACTCCTTCTTCATACTTCTAGAAAATGACACCTCTATTTCACGGACAATTATATAAGTTTATTGAATTAAATAAACTTAATTTCTAGATTGGGCTTCCATTATCGTGGACTACAATCTTTAAAGCTCTATTTAATAATATTTAAAAAATTGTCTAATTTTTTCTGGTGTAAAAATATGATTATTTATATGTTAGTTATTTCGTACACAGACGTTCCCCAAATCCTGTGACAGCACTTACTTGAGGAAAATTGTCGTTCGAACAAATTAAGGGTTACGATAAAGGGGGGGCGGGATAATTAAGGGTTACAAATTAAGGGGTACGATAGGTATAATAATATCGGTTAGAACTCAGCATCTCCTAGCTTCGACTGCCATTGGTGGGACACCTTCCCTTGGATGTGGAATATTTTTCTGTTTCCTGTTTCTCCTGTTACGTCCCAAACATATGTGTTTTTTTTTTTTTTTTTAGCGTGAGTGTAAAGCATCTAATGGTTTTCTAGTTTGTTGACATGTATTCGATATCCTTATTTTATATATCCAATATATATATATATATATATATTGTAGATTTGTGTACTGTTAATATTTATATAAGTGGTAATTAATGTCTCTGCCTTCAACGGGTTTTACAACCGAATTAAAATAACATTTTATTGTTTCAATTTTCTTCAAACGAAACCATATAAATACACAAATTTACTTATTGCCGAAACTTCAGTTGAGGCTCACTTTGGAGACCCGAAAAGTTTTTGGTTTCTGTCTGTCTGTTCCGCGATAACTGCCGTAAAAATGATCCGATTAGTTTGATTTTTGGTAGGTATGTTGGTGAGATACCCGGAATTACCTGTATAGTTTTTAGTTACATTTGGTTCATTCTTTCGGAAAATATAGAACATTTCTGTTTTGATCATAATGCTTTCCGTTGGGAATTCAGATGATTTTGAAATTTTTCAGTCGTTGAAATTAAAATGGCGCATTTGATTAATGTACTTAAACGGTAAGTTATGAAGCTAAAATTTATCAGGTGTTAAAATATTCAAATTAATTTGAAATTTTGTTTATACTTTCGTCAGATTTTTTAAATTAGGTGTATAATATTTGGTGCAATATTATACATCTGTACTAATAATATAATAATTTTATTTTATCATTTTTGCAAATTTTAAAATGCATTTATTTTTATTTTCCTCTTTAATTTAACCGTAACCTAGCAACGATATTTCAAAGAATATCAAAATAATGAAATTCAAATAACTCAGGCTATTTTGCTACAATATTTTATTCGCAAAATAAAATATTTTTGGGTGATTTTAATATTTTATTGAAATAAATGAGAATTTATTTTGATACAAGTTACCTTTTAACTACTATAGAATGATAACAGAAACATTTTTACATGAGATATTATTCATTTTCTGGAAGAGATGTGGATTTTTTGTGGTTGAAAATTAGTATTATTTTTAAAATAAGATATAATATCTCGCACAACGATATGGTTAATCTAAAGAAATTAGATTAAACTTAAACGATTTCTTATAAGCTACTAATATAGACTAACATTGAGCAACTGAGAAACAAACCTCTTTCTATACCTACCACCCCTATTTTTTCAAATGTCGGCCGAATTCGGCATTGGTAGGCGTACTTCAGTCAGTTGAAAGATCGAAAACGGATAACAGAGTGTTGATGGATGTTGACAGCAGTAAGGCGTATCCTTATTACAATGATTGACACTTTTTAAGTCCAATGATATTTGCTGACAACAAAATGGTCATCCCACAACATAAAACAAGGCCTCCTTTGCCGCCAGGCAAATAGAGAGGGGAAATTGATACCCCATCCGGAAAAGGCAATTAGTAGAATGGAGATAAGGAGATATGCTTTCAACTACACCTTCCACAAAACTGTTCTTAGGTCTAAACAGATTATTTTCCAACACATTTTCAACATTATAAATGCATATTTTTAAATGCATGAAAATTACGGATATTCTTATTCAGATTTAGAGGTCTGCACGTGCCCGGGCTTGGCCGGAGGCCCGTAACCGGGCCGGGGGAATGAAGGCGAATTTTTAAACGGGCTGGGCTGGGCCGGCAGAATTAAGCCATTTCATAATTTTCTTTTTTTTTGGGGGGGGGGGGGGGGGGGGGGGGGGGGTGCAAACTAACTAACAAAGTGGCAATGCATAGATGTTCTCTGTTGAATAATAAGTAATGTTTTCACACCGGTAAAAATATAAGAAAAAGTCTAAGATACTTATTTAAATGCGCTATGGGTTGGGTTGGGTTGATTATTGACGGCCAATTATCTACACTAGGGATATAGGCCCGGGGGGAGTGCCCTACGTGGGGGTCTTTCTAAGGGAACCTAATCCGTATTTACGCATGGATAAATCCACGGCTCGAAGAAAACCACGAAAACTCCGAACGATTAGGCCGACGGGAGCGATTGGGATCGAACCCAGCACCTCCCGTCTACCAGCTTCGAGAGCACAACCTCTCAGCCACTGGTGGGGCTTAAATGCGCTATGAAAATGGATTTTTCTTTGAAATGGGTGTGCTTCCTGTAATCAAGTTGTTAATAAACGCAGCTTGAAAGAAAAAAAAAAAGGAAAGAAAAAGTAGGGGTGGGCATTTCACGAGTCGAAGTGAAAAGAATTCATGCATGTCTGTTCCAGGAATTATCTAAAAATCGATGAAAACATAAAATATAAGAGCAAAATTTGAAAATACTTTGCTTTTCAATATCGTCGTGACTCTAATTGTTATTCCCAAGCAGACGGAGAATTTTAATATTATGATTATTCTAATAATTTGGATTTTCTCTTAGACTAAGGATGAATCTGAGTATAAAAACAAAAAACTGAAATGCACAATAAATTTTCTGTAAGGTTACAGCAGAGAGGGAGAAAGGGGGGAGGCGAACAATGAACTGAAGAACAATTTTAGCATCCAGTACACTACTCTAATAAGAAAGCACTTCTGACAGAAGTTGCCTACTTATTAAATGTAATAATAAGATTATTATTGCTAATTAGACTAGATTCCTGGAGCCCAGGAGAGGAAGCAGAAGGGGGATGAGAATTATAACACTAGAATTAATATCAATAGCATAATCACATAAGAACTCATTGTATTGCAGCCGTAATAGCCTGCGAACAACTCAACTCTTTGCATGATATATTCGGCCAAGTGGCCAAATTAACTTGAAAATCAAAGAAGAAGTAGATCGATGTCCACTGATAATTTTTTTTTTTGTTTTACCTTATTAAAAATATTCTGTTAATTTTTTCGGTGTGAGTGTGAGTTTAAAACTTTGAACTATAAATATTAAATGTATTTTAATCGTTACAAAACAGATTCCAATGCGATTAGTTCCTTAACCCTTTCCAATGTCCTGTTCAGCACTTCACTATTTATGTTCTTGCCAGCACTTCAAAGTGTGACAAATGTCGTTTGTAACTCGATAAGTAATTTATCGAAAAATGGATAGTATTTTTCAATTTAAAGTTGTTTGCATGCCAATTTTATACCTTTACGTTTCAAAATGAGTCAGGCAATATCTCAGAGAGTTTCGCATTATTGAGTAGGGAATTTAAAAACCACCTTAATATAGTAAATTTTGTCCACTTTCCAATAAAGATTTTTTCGGAATTCGTGCATCGATTTTTGAATTTTTCGCATTTTTTGAAGCTTTTCGCGTTTTGGGCGATTATTTTGTCGATTCTGGAAGTGAACGGTACAATGTCGAACGAGTTAAATACATTATAATAAATTTGAAAAAGGAAATGTTGAATAAATAATTCTAAACGCATGTTATCTCAAAGAACAGCTAATAAAAATTTTCGAATTAAATCTTTATAAACTTACTCCCAATAATTAAATTTTTTTATGAATAAAACTGAAGAGAAAATGTTTCACATAATGACATGAATTTTTGTTTTACTGTCATTTCTGTAATTCCAAGACTTTATATTTCATAGAGTTGGAATCACAGAAAATGGCCTACAAATGTTAGACGAGATTTCCTACCACCTTAATAAATCTCTCATGATCCAACCCCCCTCTGGATCCAACTCCCCTCGAAAGATTTGAGTCTTACAGCAGTATTAACTAACAAGCTGTGTTTATTAACAGCTTGATTACTAGAGACTACAGGAACCGATTCATTCTTCATTCTCACAACGTTCATTTAAACAACCCAGATAGACTTTGTCTTATATTTTTACCGGTGTGAAATATTACTTATTATTCCATGGGAATATCTTAGTAGGGAACATTCCCAGGTGTAAGTTGTGGGTTTGGACGAATGCGGTATCAAAAGAAAGATCTCGTCATGTACGTTAAAAAGTGCAATGGAATTATCCGTTCGAATCCAACCGTTTTCGAGATATCAGTTGCAATTATTACAGATATTAATTTACAGAGTTAAATTCAGGTAAACATATAACACAACAAATTTTTACCACTAATAAAATGGATTTTACTGCTACAAAATCAGCTGAATTTTAAACAAGAACGAAAAATCATGCGTCAAGCATAGATTATATAGCACTTTCCAACGCTTCCAAAATAATTTTACAAATCATACCGTTTAATAAGCTAAAAGCTAACATCTAAGTAAACAATTTAGAAAACGCATAACATATTTAAAAACATAATTTCAGGAATTTCCAACATATACAATATTCGGAAAAATATCCGAATACTTTTATTCAGCCCGGTACAGGATCTATAGATTTGTATATATACTACATAGGATGATAATTTTAGTTCAGTTAGGAAAGGCGTAGCACAGTTTAAAATTTTCCGTCTGGAGTTTGTCAATAAACAGAAATGTGTTCGCGAAATTTTGTGCTGCCCTGTATAGGATCTACAGAATTTATACACACCACGTAATAGACAAAAAGCAAGTTAAAATTAAAATCGCGTTCAATAACTTAAAACGCACTTCCAGGAATTATTGTTAACAGACAGTAGATAATTCTTTTGCGTGTCCCTGTAAATGAACGATGACTGCTATACACACAATATTCCGTAGTAAGTCTCTTGTAATGCACCTTAGTGATCTATATAAATTTCAATGCGTTTAAAATAGTGAAACATTATTTAAATAAACCGCAGACGATTTTTCTCCATAGACGTAATGTAACGGAATTATTTTTACTGTCCCTGTAAAGTAACTATAAGTGCTATGCACACCCTGTTCCATATTAAGCTTCTTCTAATGCACCTTAGTAATATATATAAATTACAATGCGTTTAAAATAGTGAAACATTATTTAAATAAACCGCAAATGATTTTTCCCCATAGACCGCAATGTAACGGAATTCTTTTGAGTGTCCCTGTAAAAAAACTATAAGTGCTACACACTTCCGTTGAAATAGGGAACATGCTATAGATAACGACAATAACATATAAAAATTGCAGAGCAATCCGAGCATATTTACGGGAGTTAGAGCACGGACAGACGGCCAGACAAACCGAAGTCATAAGCACTTTTCAACTAGGTTGGAAAGTGCTAAAAAGTAGCCTACTGGCAACACTGCACCCCTATTTTTTTCTTTCCTTTTTTTTTTCTTTCAAGCTAAGCTCCGTTTATTAAGAACTTGATTACAGGAAGCATACCCATTTCAAAGAAAAATCCATCTTCAGTCCGGAACAGTTGATGCCGGTTCAGGGGCTTCCTAGTTGCAGCAACTATACGCCCAGTCGAGTGTGAGTTGAATGTCTTTTCAATAGTAAGCCGTTGGGGGAAGGTAAATATTGCTTATAGCAATATAAAGATAAAATAAGATTGCATATAGCAATTAAAAGTAAAAATTAAGATTACTAAGCAATTAAGAAGATAAATTTAAAAGTGTAAGAAAATAAAATTTGGAATAAAAGAAGCGAAAGAGACTAAGGATAGAGTCAATTAAACATGAAGTAAATGGTATAACTGTAGTAAATACTACTGGAAGGAAAAATAATAATATAGGGTTCGGGACATGTTCCAAGATCAGTGCAAAATGCCAGTACAAGATGCCAGATGGAAAGGCGGGCAAAGCAACATAAAAAATAAAAAAAAGACACTTTTCACTGGCCATACAGTTTTTTTTTTTTTTTTTTTTTTTTTTTTTAAATTATTATTTAAATAATGGTATAGCTGGGGAATGTAAGTAAATAGGCTATACAAAGTTTTTTTTTTTTTTTTTTTTTTTTTTTAAATTAAAGAGTAATAATTTGAGAGAAGATAGCTAAGAATGGTGAGCACTAATGATTTCCATCAGTTAAGCATGAGTATTTTGGCCGTTTACGGTGATGTGGCTCGGATGCGTCGTAATCCGGCAGCTCAGCAATTATTTCATTGGGGAGGTCGTAAAGATTGTCATAAAATTTTTTGGAAAGATGGTTGACACGTTTAACAAGAGAGGTAGTGTTGAGGTCTCTGTAGACTGTGCTGTTACGGAGGTAGCGCGAGGCACCCCTGACATTGCGCAGGTGTCTGTTGTGTAGTTGACTGAGATTTTTGATGGAGGATTTGCAAGTGAAGGCCCAGACCGGACAGGCGTATGTGATTATGGGAAGAATGCATGAATTGTAGAGTAGAAGTTTATTGTGAATAGCAAGGGTTTTGGTTTTGAGAAGAGGTTTGAGTGCAATGGAGGCGCCGGCGACTTTTCTCCTAATGTTGATGATATGTTTGTTGAATGAAAGACCACGGTCAAGTGTCACCCCTAGGTACTTTGCCTCGTTTGTCCAAGGAATGGTGGTATTGTTAATTGTGATTCTGTTAGGATATGTAAATTTTTTGGAGAAGTAGACAGCGGCAGTTTTGTTTTCGTTAAGTTTAACGCGCCAAAGGTCGCACCAGTTTAGGAAGTCATCAATGTGGGTCTGAAGGTACCTGTAAAGTGTATATGGGTGGTGAGCGTGGGTGTAAATAGTGGTGTCGTCCGCAAAGAGAGCAAGATGAGTGTTTGGTGATCTGGGAATGTCGTTAAAGTAGATGTTGAAAAGCAAGGGACCGATAACGCTCCCTTGGAGGATGCCTGCTAAAATGTAGAAAATAGCGGAGAGAATGTTGTTTATGCGGACGCGGAAAATGCGATCGCTAAGGTAAGAGTATATAAGGTGTATAAGTCTGGCAGGAAAGTTAAGCTTAATTAGTTTGTATACAAGGCCCAAGTGCCAGACTTTATCGAATGCCTTAGCGATGTCAAGGAATATGGCAGCAGCTGGGATCTTCGAGTTGAGTTTTTCACTGAGAAATTCGACAACTCGAAGGAGCTGGTGTGTAGTGGAGTGTTTAGGGCGGAAGCCAAATTGTTCAAGCATAAGAGTGTTGTTTTGTTGGATATGGTGTTGGAGTTGCGACCAAATGACGCGTTCAATAACTTTGCTGAGAGAAGGAAGGAGTGAGATAGGTCTATAATTTGCAGGATCAGTTACAAGGCACACCACATGGTACTGGACGAAAATAACAAAAATAAATTAATTAATTAAAAAAAAAAAAAACACTTTTTAGAAGAATACTGTTTGGAATGCTACAATTAAAGAAACAGAACTATAGTTGTGCGTTCCTCTTTTCAAATCTACTGATACTCAACTGACAGCTGAGTAATGACTTTTTCCTCCGAAAAGGGGGTCGGATGCCTCGGTAAGGAGTTCCGTACTTTTAGTTGGCAAATTTGTCTAAAACTTTAATAAAAACTATAATATACTTTCTATTTCTGAAAGACTTGGCAAAAGTTACAAATCTAATTGGGAATATTATTAAACTTTTTTACAAATAAGAACTATATTACATTTTCTGATTGTGGTAACTTGTCAAAATTATAAAACTAGTTGGCAAATTTGTTGAATTGGCGAAAACTATTTATTTTTGATTTTCAATGAGTTGGCAAATAGTGAAATTTAACTTGGCAATTTAAGGTCCTCTCCCCCCTCAAAAAAAAGTCTTAGCGATGGCCCTGCACACGAGAACTACAATTGAGTTACTAGGAAGGAAGTAATCCCCTCTCTTCCTCCCTGTATGCTTCTGAAATCTGATAATCTGAGGCTAGGGGTGAGGGATGTCCACAGCGGCATTGATTTTAATGCTCTTCTCATTGTCAGGAAGATAAATACTAGTAGTACTAGTTTTCCGAAAAGAGTAAGGGGATTTAAATGGAAGGTGAATGAGAATGGGAATGGGCCATCCAACAACAACAAAAATATATTTAAAAATGTGCAAATGCGAACGGGATATTAGAAAAGAACCTTTCCATTTGTTTAATATTAACTCAAGTGCAATGCTTCGTCCCTGCAGGCGAAGACACAGGATATCAAAGTCTGAGAGTTAATGTGCCCGCCGCCGGTTCGTATGTATGTGTAAACAGTCGTGGAAAAAAAAGTAAACAACCCCTACTAACTCCGCAACAAATTAGATAACAGACGTCTAAGAGCTAACAAGCTGTGTTTATTAACAGCTTGATTACTAGAGATGGTAAAATCAACTGACTTCAACGAGTTCATATCGCATTTAAATAACAGAGATAAACTTTGTCTTATATTTTTACCGGTATGAAATATTACTTATTATTCCACAGAGAATATCTTACTAAGGAACGTAATGAACGTGTAATGCCAAAACTATAATATTGAAGTCACTCTTGCTGCTGGTTTTTTGCAGCAAATTGCAAACATTTATGCTTTGTCGACTCCAACATTGATGTCACTTTTGCTGTTGGTACATTGACAAGTTTATTATAGAAGCGACACTTAAAGCAAAAAAATAAAAATAAATAAATAAAATAAAAAACCCTGCCGAATCCACCTACAGACACATGTAGATTTCGTGGGCGGTCCCAACTGCCGCATCATGGCAAAAATTTTATTTCTTCTGCAATTCCATATAAACAGGCGCCCCAAGGTCTGCGTCTTCGAAATCTACCTGTGCTTGTAGGCCGAGCCGTCAGGGATTTTTTTTTTCACCGCGGGCAAACATTGATTTTGGCGTCTTCCCACCCACTGCTCCACTAAGTAAAATTACGAAGATAATTTTACTAAGCTTCTAATAGCCGACTTATAAAAAATTAGTTTAAAATATGTAATTATAAAATATGTACTATTGAACTACGGAATCAGGTTTTACAAATATTTATTCTGATGAGGGGGGCATGGATGAAACAGTGAAGCAGGGAAACAATTTCTGCCTATTTTCGTGTCGAAGTCAGTCAAATAATTATTTTTTATTAATTTAAAATTTGCATTTGTTAAACTTATTTTTACCTAATTAAAAATGCCGAAAATCAGAAAAAATGCCATTTATGGTCATTTCTTAGGTCAATTTTTGTACAAAAAATTATAGTAATAATAAAAAAAAATCGGGTTAAATAACTTTGTGGGTAGATAGAAAAACTAGGTCGCCAGTGGCGACCTGCCGACTGCATTTGTCAAGGCCGTTTATAACTGATGAAAAATTTATAGAATTCAGACAACTGGCGTTTTTTTTTTTTTTAAACTATGAACCAGTACGATATACGGGTTCATACTCAATTTCGGAAATAAAAATGTAGGAATTTTATAGGAGAAAAATAACATTTTTATGAATATTTTCGAAATTGCATGTAAAAACAATCAATATATAAAAACAGGGATGATTCTGAGTAAAAAAAAAAAATCGGAAATTCACAGCAAATTTTATGAAAGATTACAGCAGAGTGGGACCATTAAAACACTTTAATAATATGGTACCAATATTACAATAAGTCATGTGTTTGATAAAACACTGGAAGAACTTCACGTAAATTAGAGGTGTCTAAGTTTTGTCGCTTTTCGAATAATTGTACTTTTCAGCTAAAAACCCTCCTAAAGTACTTGAGTTATTTGTTGGTAGAGTATAAATATGAGATCAAGCCTAGAATTTTCGAGGTGATTAACTATTTAGTAACCTTATTTAAAAATACCTATAAATAAAATCGAAAACGGTAAAATTAGGCACTGATATTCAATATTTTTGAAGGAAACTGTATAGAGAATTAATTTTAAGAATTTAGGCACTGATTTTGAATACCTTAATTAAGATAATTAAACGCTTAACTGCTGCAGACGTATATATATGTCATTAGAAAATAAGTACATCAATTCAAGAAAATACACGAAAAAAATTGTTTTTTCCTCTTTCAGTTAAATATTTATATGTGCATTAATGTTTAGAATTTCTAATCAGATAATCTAATTATCCCAGAAAAATAATAACAGAAAATAAGTAATTATTAATTATTCAATTAATAAGTATCCCATAGCAATTATGTTATTGCATATATATTATTGTTGTTTCGAGCGAAGTCTCGTCAAAGAAATGAGACCGTTCATAGAACTAAAGCCATAATTTTATGTCTGCACAGACGAATGGAAAAAAATTGGCCGAGAAATATCTTAAACCACGGTTGGCCGAGAAATTCAAATTTCACAAAAGGAGACCGTTTCAAAGGCGCGTTTGTTTACTTGGGAAGATATATTGAACGACGGTTGGCCGAGAAATTCAAATTTCACAAAAGGAGACCGTTTTAAATGCCGGTTCCCAAATTACCGGTTATTTTTATAAGACATTTTTTATAAGACATTTTTAATTTGGGAACCAGTTCACTTTTATCACTGGTTCCTAAATTACACTCAATTTGGTTACATGTGTTTTTTTATATGCGGACATTTTCAATTTGGAAACCGGTTGGAACCGGTAATTCCGGTAAAACCAGTAAAAACCAGTTAGAACCGGTTGGAACCAGTTAACTGGTTCCAACCGGTTCCCAAAGTTAAATTAGGCCCAAACAAAACGAACGGGCCCATAGCTAAGCCTGTATCGATATAGGCCTGTATCGATGTATATATCTTGAACCACGGTTGGCCGAGAAATTCAAATTTCACGAAAGGAGACCGTTTCAAAGGCGCGTTTGTTTACTTGAGAAGATATATTGAACCACGGTTGGCCGAGAAATTCAAATTTCACAAAAGGAGACCGTTTTAAAGGCCGGTTCCCAAATTACCGGTTAGAACCAGTTCTAACCTGTTGGAACCAGTTAGAACCAATAATTTTACCGGTTGGAACTGGTTAGAACCAGTAATTTTATTTTCAGAACCGGTTCCAACCGGCACCCAAATTACAGTCAATTTGGGTTATTTTTATAAGACATTTTTAATTTGGGAACCAGTTCACTTTTACAACTGGTTCCTAAATTACACTCAATTTGGTTACATGTGTTTTTTTTATATGCGGACATTTTCAATTTGGAAACCGGTTGGAACCGGTAATTCCGGTAAAAACCAGTTGGAACCAGTTAGAACCGGTTGGAACCTATTATCTACCGGTTGGATTATCTACCATTTTTAAAGTTTAAAGTAATTATTGTCATTTTATAATATTAAAACAGTATTTTTTCTTTTTAATAATTTTTTTTTTCATGTACGTTCCTTTTACACTTTTTAGGTCATGGCAGTAGAAGCATTCGAAATGAAAACTTTTGGAACACGGATTATGGAAGGAAAAAATGGTATGAAAAAAAAAATGTTTTGTAGAGAATTTAATTTTGTAATTTAATTTAATGATTTTTTTTTCTCTAATTGCAGAAAACATTTGCAGACAACTGATACAAGAATATGACATCAAAAACAGAAAAGAGTGTTTTATTCTTCTATGTATAATATTACTGTCTGTACTTTGTTGTATAGTTCTGATTGTATTTTTATACTATAAATAAAAATATATGCTTCTTAGCTGTCACATTGGCGAAAAAATGGGCGTAACAGCATAAATTGCTTAACTCTTTAAGTCCCAGGGTAAAACACGTTCTAGAAATTCAGTAATTCCGATAAATTGAATTAACACCAGAAAATTTCGATAGAAAGTTTCACTTCATTTAATGACGGAATTTCTGTTATTAAATAAAGCAAATATTGCTGTTTTTTATTTCTAGTATGAATTTGGATCACCCTAGATTTTGAAGGAATTCTTTATTAATATGGCGTAGGACCGCCTTTGGCATGTAATACAGCTTGGATGCGCCTGGGAGCTCTTCTAGAGCTCTCGAAGTTATCTAATGTATTTTGACAATAAATAAGTAATTGCAGAAAATTTTTGTGCATGCGTTTTGAGCCGCTTTCAAACAAATTGCATTTCAAAGTACTGGATTTAGTAGTGCAACTGTTTGGTGCTGCCATCTGTGAGAAATGTTGCGAAACAAGTAACGAGCCAAAATTGAAATGAAATAATGAATATAAAAAATTCTTTTTTTTTGTTAAAGGCAGATAATCTGTCAGAAAATACTGTCAAAATCGACATTTTTGAACAATGCCCTTCCCCATAACCCTTTCCTGCCAAATGTACATTTAGTTTTTGGAAATAGAACCCTTCAAGTGAGCTAATTTTCATCGGAAAAAAAAATCGCTTTGTTTGGATATTATTTGTTTTAAAATATAAAACCCTCACTGTCAATAATGCGTGTTAGTGAAGCATTAAAAACAGTGTAAGAAACAGCGTGTAAGGAATTCTGTATATATTGTTTGGTGCTGACATCTAGTGACATCACAGAGATAGATGGACGCAGTGGCGTAGGTAAGCGGGGCGTCAAATTGGAAGTTATCTCATGTATTTTGACAATAAATAAATAATTGCAGAAAATTTTTGTGCATGCGTTTTGAGCCGCTTTCAAACAAATTGCATTTCAAAGTACTGGATTTAGTAGTGCAACTGTTTGGTGCTGCCATCTGTGAGAAATGTTGCAAAACAAGTAACGAGCCAAAATTGAAATGAAATAATGAATGTAAAAAATTCTTTTTTTTTGTTAAAGGCAGATAATCTGTCAGAAAGCTTTTGAAATGAGACAACCCAACCGCGGAAAAGTCCATTGATCGCAACTTCGCGGCGATCTTTTCAAAAGATATTTACACTTCCTTCTGAGTAGTAATATATGATAATACTCTGCGAGAGGTGGAATCTTTAGGCGAAGGCACCATGGGTTGGGTCAAAAGTAATCAAAACGTATAGTAGCTGGGTTCTTTGATTTTAAAAGGTGTTTACAATTCCTTCTGAGTACTAATATATGATAATACTCTGCGAGAGGTGGAATCTTTAGGCGAAGGCACGATGGGTTGGGTCAAAAGTAATCAAAACATATAGTAGCTGGGTTCTTTCATTTTAAAAGTTGTTTACAGTTCCTTCTGAGTACTAATATGAAATAATATTTCGCTGCAGATATGCTAAAGGGACTGGAGGTGCCTTTTGAAATGAAACAACCCAAAAGCTTTTGAAATGAGACAACCCAACCGCGGAAAAGTCCATTGATCGCAACTTCGCGGCGATCTTTTCAACGATATTTACTTCCTTCTGAGTAGTAATATATGATAATACTCTGCGAGAGGTGGAATCTTTAGGCGAAGGCACCATGGGTTGGGTCAAAAGTAATCAAAACGTATAGTAGCTGGGTTATTTGATTTTAAAAGGTGTTTACAATTCCTTCTGAGTACTAATATATGATAATACTCTGCGAGAGGTGGAATCTTTAGGCGAAGGCACGATGGGTTGGGTCAAAAGTAATCAAAACATATAGTATTTCGCTAATGGCGAAATATCTCGTTACTATTTTCTCCCCGTTACTCTCCAACAACATTCATACCTGCAAAAATTCTTATGATTTCGTAAATAAATTACGTAACTTCCCCTTTACTCAAAGCCGTATGGTTTCATTTGATGTCAAATACCTCTTTACAAATGTACCGGTTCAAGGTGCCTTAAACTGTCTCAAATTACGCCTTCAGGAATTTCACTTCTCACAGTTTGAAATAGATGAATTATTGCGCCTTACGGACAGTTGTCTATCACAAAACACGCTCATTTTTAATGGTGATTTTTACCGCATGACCGATGGGTTGTCTATGGGCTCGCCCCTGAGCCCAATTCTCAGTGATTTCTATATGCATTATTACAAGTCAAACCTTTTCAATAAGTTAAATTTTCCATTTTACACCTGCTACGTCGATGACTGTTTCGCTTTAGTTGATCCTAGTGATATAGATATTCCTCATATCCTTTCTGTTATGAACTCTGTAGATGAACATATACAGTTTACATCTGAACTTGAAAATAACAACCAACTACCTTTCCTTGATGTCATGGCTTACCGCGAAAATGACTCATTTCAAACTACAGTTTATCGTAAACCATTCGCAGTTTCATTACCGCCACACCGTCTTTCATCTCACCCCCTGAATCAAAAATTGGCTGCTTTTAATACATATGTTCATCGCGCCCTAAAAATTTGTTCATCTGAGAGTTTACTCAAAGCAGAGTTAGACTACATCAAATCAATAGCCTTTGACCGGGGTTATCCTGTTGAAATAGTTGATTCAATTCATAATAAACAAATTAAACGTACGCATTCCAATGTTAACAATGTTCGCAATGAAAATTTAATTATACTTCCATATTTTCCGAGAATAAGCCATCAAATATCTAGAATTTTGAAAAGTTTCGACTTTAAAATAGTTTATGCACCGTTTAACAAAATCAAATTTACAGACTTCAAACATCCAATAGACAGATTTTCACATTGGGGAATTTATAAAATATCTTGCGAATGTGATAAAATGTACATAGGTCAAACTAAGAGACCGCTTAGAGTCCGTTTAGGGGAGCATAAAAACTATGTTAAAAATGGTGATATTAAACGATCTGCAATAGCTAACCATTGTTGGTCTGAAAGTCACAGTTTTAATTTTTCGGAAGGTGCGATAATTCAGAAATGCTCATCAATTTACGACCTAAATTTCTGGGAAGCTTATTACATATGGAAAAATTCGAGCAGCTTGGTTAATGATTTGTCCAGTACACCAAATTTTTCAAATGTCTGGCTACCTTTCATTTAATTCATCCTCATTGACCCCCCCCCCTTTCGGGTTTTTTCTCTGCCATACAAAGCGTTTCAAACGTCTGGCTGCGTTTCGCTTAGTTCATTCTCTTCGTCCCCCCTCCTTTATTCGCCTCCACACTTAAACTTTCCCGGTCGGCGGAGTGTTCCTATTGGTCTCTCTGTCACGTGTGTTTCCTCGTCTCCGCTGTTGTTTTGAAAAATTCAACGCCATTTCATCTGGCCGCGGGGCGAGAGATGGCAGGCAAGCGGTCATGGCCTAGGAGTTTTTAATTCGTTTTTACCTTTTTGGCACTGAAGATGGAGCTTAAGGGCTCTGAAACAGCTGTTTGCCATTGGAAATGATTTTAATTTGTGCTAATTTAACGTTGCATATTTATTTTTAAAGTTACTTATAAGTTGTAAATGCTCTCTAACAAAAAATTTTAAAAAATCGAAATTTAAAAGGGTGAGATGAGCGAATCGCGTTCTAAAAACATTCTAAATTACAACTTCTATGGAATTTCTGGAACTACAGAAATGTTTTCAAAAGTTATGGTGGCAAATTGATGGTCACAGTGCCGGTGCCACTGCCCGCAGGGGAGTGCATGAGCGAAAAAGTTCTAAAATTTCGATTTTTTTATACTGAAGGTGTTAGAAACATGAAATTTGGCATGGTAGTTACTTATAAGATGTAAATGCTTCCTAAGAACAAATTCTAAATAAATTCAAAATTTAAAACTGTGAGATGAGCGAAAAGCGTTCTTAAAACATTCTAAATTACAATTTCTATGGAATCTCTGGAACTACCGAACCTTTTTCAAAAGTGATGGTGGCAAATTTTTGATGGCAATCCCTGCTCCAACATAGGCTATATTTTATGTCGGTGCCACTAATCCCAGAATGGTGCAGGAGCGAAAAATGTTCGAAAATTGCGACTTTTTTTATACTAAAGGAGCTAGAAATTTGAAATTTGGCATTGTAGTTACTTATAAGATGTAAATGCTCTCTAAGAACAAATTCTAAAAAAGTTCGAAATTTAAAAGCGTGAGATGAGCGAAACGCGTTCTAAACACATTCTAAATTACAATTTCTATAGAATCTCTGCAAATATAGAAACATTTTCAAAAGTGATGGTGGCAAATTGATGCTAACAGTCCCTGCTGTAACATAGGCTATGTTTTATATCGGTTCCACTATTACAGGAAACTAGTCATTGGGGGCCACCATAATACTTACCCATCATGGATATGCATAATGTAAAATATTAAAATAAAAATGTGTAAACTACTTATAAAATGCATTGCAATTCAAAAAATAAAATAGTGGCTTGATGACGTCACAAACTTTAAAGGCTCGATTACTGAATTGCTTGAAAGAGGTTTTTCCTTATAACTCAAAAAATAATAATCCTGTTAACTAGCGGTTTATTGCATCTGATTAAGCGTCAAATTTCCAATTAAAATATATCTTTGAAGTGAAATTTGGATGAAATACAGGGTCATGAAAAATCGAAGAGTGTGGAAAATAGGATTCCAAATATCTCGGCAACTAATTATCCAATCGACTTCATGCTTTATTCAAAATTTATGTTTTTTTATTGTCTTTTATATTCATTTCTTAAAATAAACAATTTCGAAAATTTTTATATACCTTTCATCAGAACGAATATTTCGAGAGTCCGAAAAAAATTGTTCCGGTTAATCGAGGTTGTTGAAATGAAATAGGCTTCTTCCCATTATTACATACTAAGTACATACCAAATTGCAAGTCTCTATCTCAATTTTTTCGGGAGATAGAGCGTTTACAGACACACACACAGACGGACGGCAAAATTTTTTTTCTAAAAATATGTTTTTCGGAATCTCCAGTGTCTGAAACGTGTAAATCCGTCAAAAAAAATTTTTCGATTTTCAAAACGATTACAAGACTTACCCTATACTACGTATGATGGGTAAGTAAAAGGGGTAAAAGAGCGAAAAACGTTCTAAAATTTCAATTTTTTTTTTTTTCATACTGAAGGAGCTAGAAACATGAAATTTGGCATGGTAGTTACTTATAAGTTGTAAATGCTCTCTAACAAAAAATTTTAAAAAATCGAAATTTAAAAGGGTGAGATGAGCGAATCGCGTTCTAAAAACATTCTAAATTACAACTTCTATGGAATTTCTGGAACTACAGAACTGTTTTCAAAAGTTATGGTGGCAAATTGATGGTCACAGTGCCGGTGCCACTGCCCGCAGGGGAGTGCATGAGCGAAAAAGTTCTAAAATTTCGATTCTTTTATACTGAAGGTGTTAGAAACATGAAATTTGGCATGGTAGTTACTTATAAGATGTAAATGCTTCCTAAGAACAAATTCTAAATAAATTCAAAATTTAAAACTGTGAGATGAGCGAAAAGCGTTCTTAAAACATTCTAAATTACAATTTCTATGGAATCTCTGGAACTACCGAACCTTTTTCAAAAGTGATGGTGGCAAATTTTTGATGGCAATCCCTGCTCCAACATAGGCTATATTTTATGTCGGTGCCACTAATCCCAGAATGGTGCAGGAGCGAAAAATGTTCGAAAATTGCGACTTTTTTTATACTAAAGGAGCTAGAAATTTGAAATTTGGCATTGTAGTTACTTATAAGATGTAAATGCTCTCAAAGAACAAATTCTAAAAAAGTTCGAAATTTAAAAGCGTGAGATGAGCGAAACGCGTTCTAAACACATTCTAAATTACAATTTCTATAGAATCTCTGGAAATATAGAAACATTTTCAAAAGTGATGGTGACAAATTGATGCTAACAGTCCCTGCTGTAACATAGGCTATGTTTTATATCGGTGCCACTATTAAAGGAAAAAGGGGTAAAAGAGTGAAAAACGTTCTAAAATTTCAATTTTTTTTTTTTCATACTGAAGGAGCTAGAAACATGAAATTTGGCATGGTAGTTACTTATAAGTTGTAAATGCTCTCTAACAAAAAATTTTAAAAAATCGAAATTTAAAAGGGTGAGATGAGCGAATCGCGTTCTAAAAACATTCTAAATTACAACTTCTATGGAATTTCTGGAACTACAGAACTGTTTTCAAAAGTTATGGTGGCAAATTGATGGTCACAGTGCCGGTGCCACTGCCCGCAGAGGAGTGCATGAGCGAAAAAGTTCTAAAATTTCGATTTTTTTATACTGAAGGTGTTAGAAACATGAAATTTGGCATGGTAGTTACTTATAAGATGTAAATGCTTTCTAAGAACAAATTCTAAATAAATTCGAAATTTAAAACTGTGAGATGAGCGAAAAGCATTCTTAAAACATTCTAAATTACAATTTCTATGGAATCTCTGGAACTACCGAACCTTTTTCAAAAGTGATGGTGGCAAATTTTTGATGGCAATCCCTGCTCCAACATAGGCTGTATTTTACGTCGGTGCCACTAATCCCAGAATGGTGCAGGAGCGAAAAATGTTCGAAAATTGCGACTTTTTTTTATACTAAAGGAGCTAGAAATTTGAAATTTGGCATTGTAGTTACTTATAAGATGTAAATGCTCTCTAAGAACAAATTCTAAAAAAGTTCGAAATTTAAAAGCGTGAGATGAGCGAAACGCGTTCTAAACACATTCTAAATTACAGTTTCTATGGAATCTCTGGAAATATAGAAACATTTTCAAAAGTGATGGTGGCAAATTGATGGTGACACTTCCTGCTCCAACATAGGCTATATTTTACGTCGGTGCCACTAATCCCAGGGGGGTGCAGGAGTAAAAAAAATTCGAAAATTGCGACTTTTTTAGTATTGAAGGAACTAGAAACTTGAAATTTGGCATGGTAGTTACTTATAAGATGTAAATGCTCTGTAAGAATAAATTTTTAAAAATCGAAATTTAAAAGGTTGAAATGAGCGAAAAACATTCTAAAATCATTCCAAATTACAATTTCTATGGAATCTCTGGAACTACAGAACCGATTTCAAAAGTGATGGTGACAATCCCTTCTCCAACATTCTCTTTAATATAAAGCTATGTGTTGCGGACGACTGGGTTTTTCACTAATCTTTGCCACAGATTAATCTCGGAAAATGAAACATTTGAAGTTACTGAAAAAAATAATAGCTCGAAAAGTATTTGTCAGAAAATTGTTAAACAAACTGCGTTTGAAAGGTAAAAAAAAAAAAAATGTATATTTCTTAATATAAATTTCAAATCTAATGATTATGCCATTTTTCAAATATTGAATTTCAAAAATTACCAAATTTTACAATGGAGTACCATAGCGAAAAGATAATGATAAGGGCGACGTGTCCTGGCGTTTATATTGGCTATAGCACGAGTCACAAATTATAGTAGCCTTATTATTCTGCTAAAATATAAAAGTGAACTATGAAATGTCAATATTTTGTTTGATTAAAGGTTCACTAAAAGAAATTGACTAGCATAGCGGGCCTAGCTTGCTAGTATATTAAATAACTTTATATCAAATAACACTTATAAGAAATAATTACTATTTAAAAGTATTAAATAATATG
Source organism: Maratus michaelseni (assembly GCA_963931845.1). NCBI lineage: Eukaryota > Metazoa > Arthropoda > Arachnida > Araneae > Salticidae > Maratus > Maratus michaelseni. Next base: position 41,466,703 of record OZ007589.1, on the reverse strand, counting down.
TTTTTGTAGCATAACGCATTCAACAGTAATAATGTGTTTTGCACTTTCCATTACACGGGGAGGGGGCAAGCAGAACAACTTATGAACAAAACAGATGGACAATATTCTTTCTGCTGCTTGCTTTTGCTTTCGATGTGAAAAAAAAAAAAAAAAAAAAAAAAAAAGAACATTTTTTTATAACTAAATATATCCATATTTCTACGTTGGCGAACACAGAGCAGCCCCAACTCCAAGTTCATTTGGAAGGTTTTTATTCAAAATATATAATCATACAAACACCAGGGTATACACTGCCGAAGTCAGTGGGGCCCACAGTTTCAGGATCTTTGGAAAGTTTTTTGTTTAAATATATAAAATCATTCAGCACTGATTTTAGATATATTTAAGGTTATTTATTATCACGAGCCGGAGCAACGCAGGGTGGGTCAGCTAATAGTCAATAATTTTCTTAAATTTTTGTAACTATTGATTTCAATTGATAAAATAGCTAAATCGCTAAGGCGATGGTGCTACATGTTGATTATAAAATCCAGATTTCTTAATGATCACTTCTTTGGCAATCATTTTATTTCCAAACAACAATTATCATTAAATGACAAGAGAAATATGTCAGGAAGATTATTATTTGTAAATAGTGGTAGCCAATGAAGTGACCACTGAAAACCCTGTAAATAAATTTTGATTACTTTAAGATTTGAAAATCTTCAGCTGTCGTCAACGACAAAGTTAAAGAAGAAAAGCAGACATACTGAAATAGTGTTGGAGAAAACACATGAGACAGCAGTATGGAATGAATTAAAATTAAAACTTTTAATTGAGTCTGAAAACTTTTAATTTAGTATAAAAATATGTTTTAAGTCTAAGTAGTCGAGGTTAAAAACAAAATATAAGAATATGCTGATTGTATCAGTTCTTATTCATCTATCAAATTGATTAATAATCAAACTATATGCAAATATTTTTTTTATTTTACATTTTCTAATTTTGTGCCCTTAGGATTCGTGCGCCTGGAGCAATTTGCTCCAACTGCTCCACAGTAGCTACGCCCCTGACCATAATGATTGCCAGCTCATGTAATGAAATTACAGAAGTGAATGCATCTATACATATACTCGAATCTGGAAATAACACAATTACTGGAAATTCATAACATAAAATTAAAATAACAATTAGAATGGGGGGGGGGGGGGGGTGGGAGGAGTTCAAGGAGGCAGAGCCACCCTGAAGAAAGATATTTTTATTTCTAAAAAAAATTACAAGAATAAACAATTCATTAGAATATCATTGCATAAAACTGTGTTTAATACATTGTTAAAAGTGTAACAAATAATCCAGTCATTCGACCATTTTTATACTGGTTACTTAACTGTAATTCTGACCAATGAGAAGGTTTTATAATATGGCCGAGTAACCACTGTTTACAAAACTGGTTTAATGACTGGGCAGCTTTCTGCAGATTTTTAACAATGTGTGATTTTTCTAAAATATTCAGAAGTTTCCAGAAATCATATATGCTTATAAATATAAATAACTTGCATTTAAATTGCAGATTGTAGGAAATTAAATATTATGCAATATGAGATTACTAAACAGTAATTTGTAGAGCTGACGTTGAAGCCTCTGATCTGGAGATTTACTAGTTAGATTTTTGACCAAATAAATTCAAAGTAACAATTTAGTTTTAATATGTTCTTAATTATATTTAATGAAGGAAATTGCAAAATAATTATCAGATTAATTATTAAAATATTAATTATCAGAAAATCTCCTAACCCTTATTTAATTTTAAGTTGCATAGTATATTATACATAAGTATACATTTAATGTTATATAAACAAAAATATTTCTGTGCATCAATTCTGCAGAAATTTAATGTAAAAGAAGAGTGCAATAAGTTACATATTTGACTTACTTCTTTTTAGTCTTAGGAGAGGTGTACTGAAAAACCGATGATGCAGACATCAGATTTTCTATATACTGCCCAAGAACTTGATTCTCAGATTTTAGTTTTAGATTTTCTTCTTTCACACTATCAACTATTTGGGACAAATCTGGAGTTAAGAAACTATTTCAATGAATAATTCAAGAAAGCTTAAATTCATAACAAGAAATATGTAGTCTATGATAAATAATTAAAGATAAGATTATAAGGATTTTTTTTAATTCTTATATTTTTACATTTTATTTTTTACTATTATAACTATGACCAGTTGGTGTAATTATTACATATTTTGGTACTTTTCCATTAGACAAACAAAAGTCGCAATTTTACCCCAAAGTGGTAAATTGCAAATTCTTTGTGGATTAAGTGCAGCAACCACATTATAAACCATCACTCATAAGTTAATTTTTTCTTGCAAGATTTCCCTTTTCAATGAATAGATGCATTTTCTGGAAATAATTTAATATGGCTTATACAATTTGTCAATTGCTAAATCTCTGATTAAATTCTTCAAAGGCAGAGAGATATAATTCATATTGTGGGGATATGTTCATAAAAGTAAATGATGCACTAAAATGGCACTGTTACCAAAGAGCGAAGATAAGCATATCAAAACCAAATTTCAAGATTCCCATGTTCCTTTAATATCTGCTGCTTGATTTGTATATTTTTGATGTATATTCATAGATTTCTATGAATATTTTAATAATTACACTTAATTGAATTTATATAGCACCACTAGCATGAAAAAAATCAGATCTTTCAGCAATGCTACATAAAATAATGAATTTTATGGTGGCTGTTTGATATATTAATTATTTGGTACTTCTCCATTATCCCGTTTATTGCTTCTATAAAATTAATAATTGCTACTATTGCCAAACTATAGGACTTAATGCCAAAAATGCATGATCATAGCATCTTATTTACTTTATATCAGATGCGTTTACACATGTTTGATATGTCATCAAGTGATTTTTAATTCTGTGTTTATCTGTATTTTTAATAATGTTTTACCGATTTATTAAGTATTTCATTAATTAAAAAAATAATTACATCGTTAAACAGAGACGTCATGATATTAAAAGGAAAAAAGCAATGATAAAAATTTGAGATGAATAGTTACGTACAATAAATAGATCAGTTTCAACTGACGTCACAAACATTTATCCAACATTTGAATGGAATAATTAAGAAAGATAATGTAAATAATTAAATATCCAGAATTTTTCTTTTTTTTGTTATTAATAAATTGTAAATTTTATTACTGAAAAATACTGATAGTTGACACTTTAATGAGAGGGCTTCTCCGAATTTCTTGTAATTTTTAAAAATTCCAATAGCAACATTCTTCCATTTGTTTATTTTACATTGGCGTTACAAGTTTGGTGATAGTATTTTTTATGGAAAGCAGTTGACAGGGTAATATAGAAGTACCAATTATTTTTATTGTTTGTAATTCCTCTATATTTTATATTTAGTAAAGTAGTTATAATTTCCATAAAAATATATGCATTTCATTAGGAATACCATTCCTATCTTCTAAGTGAACTTTTGTACATACTTTCCATAATATTTGCAAAAGATATCCTTGTTAGCTTTCATGTTAATATTTGCACTTGGTACAAGGTGGTGTTCATCTAACAGACAAGTACCCTTCTTTTGATTAATGCTATTTTCAGTTTTTTAATTTTCTACTAAAAACGTTTTATCTGACAAGAGTTGGAATAAATTAATTTCTTAAATTGACATTTTCTTTTATTATTATAATGTTCAAAATCATTGTAATTTTAAAAATCAACAATCAAGTGCAAATCTGCAAGTAAAAGTAAGTACACAATAAAATAAAATCAACAAAACTTGGCAACATCAATCCATCGATATTTAATTGACCAACCATTGATCTCATCTAAAACTCAACAAATGTCTACACAGTAGCACTGGGCGATGCATTGATATATTGTGAAAAATCGATTTAAATCATAAATCGTCAAACCGGCTTTTTGATCTTTCGTTTAGCGATGCATAATACCCTCAGAGGACAAATCGATGGGGAAAGAGAACGGCAGCAAAGCTTTCTCCCACGATCTTCGAAATGGATGAACAACGCATGCGGGAACGAGACCGGTGGCAAAGATTGTCTTCTCCTCCGATCTTCGATGTGGATAAACAACGCATGCACGTACGACACCGGCCGGGAAAGAACGATTTCGTTTCCCACCGTTCTTCAAAGTGGATAAACAACGCTCCTGAGAAGCATTGTTGAGCGATCACATCGTTAATTTAGACATCAGGATTATCCAAAATCGATGCCGGTCACAAATCACTATATGCTCAATTACAAGTCTGTTTTTCTAGCTGCATAAATGATCAGTAAGCAGCAACATGATGTTCATTTGAGAAAATACGACGATGTGATTTGTGAAGTATATATATATTTTTCCATGAATTAGACACTCAGAACATGTGCGATAAGCATTTTCAAAGCCTGTTTATTTTTCAACTGTGGGGAAAGGGGGGTGTAATACAACTTTCAATTCATCTAAATATCATATATTAATACTTTGCTTAGATATTAATACTCAATGTCAATAAAATCATTAATATTGAAGATAGTTGCTTAAAAGTTTGAGATTGAATAGTTAAGTGAAATCTATTAAAATATGAGAAATTAAATTTTGGCCAGTACAAAAGGCAGGCTACGCCCACAAATTGACAGAATTGTTAATATCAAAGATAATTGCATAAAAATATGATGGTTAATAGTTAATTGTAACCTATCTAAATATCCGAAATTGAATTTGGGGCAGTACAGATATACGGCTTCGCCCGCAAATAAATAAAATCGTTAATGTTAAGCATAATTGCATGAAAATTTTAGGGTAAATAGTTAAGTGTAATTTTTTTCAATATGAGAAATTAAATTTTGGCCCGTACAGGAGGCGGGCTACGCCTGCAAATTGATAAAATCGTTACTATTAAAGATAATTGCATAAAAGTATGAGGGGGAATAGTTAAGTGTTACCTGTCTAAATATCAGAAATTGAATTTTGGGCGGTATAGAAACGCAGGTTTCACCCGCAAATCAATAAAATCGTTAATATTAAACATAATTGCATGACAATTCCAGTGTGATTAGTTAAGTGTAATTTTTTTCAGTATCAGAAATTAAATTTTGGCCAGTATAGGAGACGGGCTACGCCCGCAAAAATGTGCATTTGATGAACTCTCTTAGTTTTGCCAAATTAAAAACAAAAACTTAACTTTTGTTGTTGTTGTTCAAATATAATTTTAAGTTTATTTAGTAATATTTTGTAACTTTGCAGCATCTATAATGAGACAGCTAACAAGAAATTTAATTAAACATTGTGACGTTCACAAAATAACTCGAGAGTTATTATGTAACACTCGTCGCTAAAAAAGAAAAGAAAAGCAAACATTTGCCAATGCTGGGATTATAGATTCGGAATCAGCAGTCGGCTGAGGTTTATTTTAATCCAACAATCTAAGATAAAAAATTAAGAATAAAAAAAATAGTAAAAGAAAAAAATTATCATTCTGAAGTGTAATCAATGATTTTTATATTTCCATTTACTGCAGATGATAATTCAAACAATGTAATTATAAAATATTTTTGAGCAACAACCCAATACCAGACACTTGTCTGGGGACAGGATGATGGCGAACTGTTGTCAAACGTGTGTGACGCATACAGGTGCTAGGTGCCAAGCATTTTAAGTGGGGAAGAAATATTTAAAAAATACATATTATTTTTATTAAAATGAATTATTGTTGAAATTTAAGTTTTATAGATTAACTTTGAATGAATTACTTATAATCACTTATTTATATGTTAGTTTTTTTTTTTTAAGAATGTGATAGGTTAATCCGTTTTAATTCTGAACACAAAGATCTGATTTGAAACTTACAAAAAAGAATAATCCTTTTTTATCATTGCATCCAATTTTTCGATGCCACATAGGTTGGATTGATACTTATTTCTATTATTGAAATTCCCTCCCCCCCTCTCCCCACATTCTAATCACGTGACATGCTAGCCGACTACAGCAGAAAAGAATGGCATTTTATGTACATAAATGAAAAATGTCTTTTAAACTTGGCTTTTCCATTGAAAGTAGAAGAGAAGAGGGAGATCACTGTGCTTGTTGCCCAAACGAGTAAGGGGAGACAAAATATCGTTTGTACTCATTCTTAATTCATTTTTCATAAAAAAATAAAAATAACAAAAAAGTTCAGATTAAATAACTTGGTCGCCAGAGGTGACCGCAATTGTCAAGCTCTGCTTATGTTTATTTCAAGTCCTCTCTTCATCTTGAAAAAAACTACAGCATTACTATATTGTTTACAATAAAAATATAGCTTAAAATAACAGTAATTATAATCAGGAAGCAATATAAAATGTGAAAATTAATTTTAATAAAAAAATTATAATAGAAATTAATATTTAGTATTTCTTTTTAGCAGGCAATGGCGCAGCTTAAGGAGGGAAGGAGGGGGGGGGGGGGGGGGGGGGGGTTCGGGGTTAAAACCCCTCCTAGAGCTAAAAGATACAGTTATTGCCGCTTATATGAATCACTGGTTTATCAAATAAGCCGCTTTTAGGAATCAAGTAAACCAAAAATCGGTATTAGTATTTTTATCTTAGTCAGAATCCACCACTTTATAGAATCAAATTATATTCAACAAAGATATTAAAACAGCAGTTACTGTACTGGAAATGGAGAAAACGCATAATAACTAGCTACATGTTAAAACTAATCACTTATTTCGTAAAATAGCAGTGTTCGCATCCTATCGCACTGTTGTATAGTGTCGAGTCTTTTAACAGATTTTTTTTTTCTTTGCTATGCTTCTTTTTCCGAAATAATTTTTAACTCATGAAAACTTCTGAATGTATAGAAATGGAATTTGAACAATTTACTTGTTAAAGCTGGGGGAAATTTGATCTAAATACAATAAACCCTGTCAAAACAGAACCTGTCTTGAATCAAAATAATTTATGGTCCAGATGAAAAGAAAACATACTACATAAAACATTTGTGCTAAGATGGAAACTTTTAAAAACAGACTTTTTTCCATGTCCCTATCGATTCCGCTTACATAAATTATAAACCGGTGTTATAGTTTAGTATAGTTCAAATTTTGTTTCATTAGACTCGGACCAGAGGGGTTTTACTTTTTTTTCTACGGATTTTGGCCTAGAACTGGTTCTTACTTCTTTCTGCAGTCTCGGGCCTGTCCGAAACTAGACTTCATTCTTTTCAGGCCCAAGCCAAGTCAAAGAAAATTTCCGTAATCTTGCGTCATGGTGGCAGTTTTCTTGTAAGACTAATAGTGATACTGCATATTTGTTTAAAAAATCCTTAGAAATGGAATTTGGTTTAATAAATAACAGAAAAATATTTGAATCGCAGGTGTCAAGTGTCCTTTTTTTACATAGAGCTTTAAAATTGTGATCTAAATTTATGAACCAACTTTTTCTTTCATTCCAAATTACATTCATTTTTCAGTGAGTGTTCATGCATGTCATTGTCTCTAAATAATCATTAATTTTGTTATTCTGTACTTCATAGATTGCGGACATATAATTTGCTGTACCTTAAAATGTTTACATACATACGTAAGCAATAGTCTGTTAAAAGAACTTAAATTGTAGGATGATATTCAATAAGAAATATCGGCATACTTTGCAGAAATTGGGTCAGACCGCATCAATAAACTAAGGAAAAATAAACAGCACGAACCAGAACCAGGTTGATTATTTAGTTTTTGGCACATGCCACGTACGGCCAATAAAGCTTTCATAGGGATCCTGGCTAATCTTTTAGCTTTTATAATGGACTGGACCGAGTCGGGTCCAGAAATTTTGGTCTGAGAAGACCTCCCCTGCCAACTAGAAACATTTACTGTTTCTTCTGGAGAAAAAAAAAGCAACACAGTGTACTCAAAATATTAAAAGCACAACACAAAAATTACATTGTGCAGTCATAAAATGTTCCCATGTGTGTCAGTCATAGAATCACAAATATTTGTGACATACAGGCTGTTTCAAAAAAAAAAAAAAAAAAAAAAAGAAAAAGACTGAACAAACTGCAAGAGATATTAGAGCAAACTACAACAAACAATTTTTGACCAGGATACCAGGGTCACAATTAATTTAATCAAACAAAAATATAAGGTCTTCAACTCGAACCCTAATAATTTATGCAAACATTTAACAGTAATAAAGATGTTTAACGGAATTTTCAACAGACTTACCTTGCTCACAATATCACAAAAAATGCTATAAATGCACAGTAATTCAATCAATGACATCGTAGAAAATTTCAACTTTATTCCAAAATGCGAAGCGTCTTGTTCAGTGCTGTTTGGACACGGATAATGATAACTTCCACCAGTTTTTGTGATGATATTTCATTTTACATAAAGGTTATTGACAATTTTGTTGAATTAGCTTCATTATTATTAAGGCTGTTCTCAAATCCAAACTGGCAACTTTATGACATTTTTAAAATTCATTTTTGTTCAGAAACACATGAAATTGGCAGGCATTCTTATTCAGAAACTTTATCATCAAAAGACATTTCCATTTTTTGGTAAAGACAGAAGATCTTTCAGAAAATACTTTTCAAAGTGGACGTTTTGAACCGAATTTGTAACGCAATAGCTTGAGAAGGGAGAAAAACATGTTGCCACATGACACGAATCTCTTATAACTTTATAAGTAATTTGTTTATCAAAAAATAGAAAACTCCAATCGATTCCAAATCGCTTCTATAGTCAGGCCTATCAGTTGTATGCTTTTGCGTTTAAAAATGAGTCAGAAAATGTGTCAGAATGGAATGTTTCACGTTGTTGAGTAGATCAGTTGAGAACCACCTTAAATTTATGAACAAAAATTCGTGTTCGGCTTGGAGTGAAACAAACCATATTTTTGACTGAACATGAACAAATGAGTTGCAATCACGGTTTTCTACACAAAAATTATTTCCTGTAGTGTATTCTTTCACCCCTTAAAGCTTGTCTCAATCTTTGTTGAAACAATTCGTATAAATGTAACATCAGCTTTGTATTATTTCATTGATCCATTTTATGTTTTGTAACTCTAAGATATAGGTGAAAATTAGCGGTCGCCACGTGGCGATTAAAGTTTAAAAAGTGGCGATTAAAAAATCAGCTATCGATTGCCACTCGCCAAATGGCGATTAAAAAAATCTGTTATCGATCGCCAAGTGAAATACACCATTTTTTATGGAAATATGCATCTCTATATTGATTACATCTAATTAGAGAACTGGTTAAATTCTTTTTCCTACCAGATGCAAACAGATTTCAGTGACATAGCTGTATTTTCAATATTTCAGCTTTTTCTCATGTGCTCTTACGTGCATTTTATGATTACTCTTTAGTTGGATTCTTTTTTCAAGAAATACAGTTTTATTCTGCAAAATGTATTCATCAGCTTTGATTCCACATGCATTTCAAGTAATTTATTCCTTTTTTCCCACCGGATACAAGCAGGTTTTAAGGACATTTCAGTATTTTCAATATTTCGACTCCTGCCACATGCTCACCAGTTGGATTATTTTTCTTTAAGAGATACTGTTTAATCATGCGAAATACACTCATACTCATACAATAGGTATGAAACTCTTATAGAAAAATATGAAAAATACGATTATAATTTATCTAGATGTCAAGAAAGTTTAAAACATAATAGTGGCTACTAACTTTAAAAAGTGGCCACTAATGGAACTGAGTCTACCGGCCACTGGCTACTAACTACTAACTAAATTTCCCAGTTTTGACCTATACTCTAAGATAGTAAATGCTGTTTAAATGAATTATGTTTAATACAGTGTCTGATTCTAATAAACGGAAAAAAATAGTAGTATGATTTAATTTATTAAAATGTCTGATTCGATTAACCAGTGATTGTAATAAGAGGTGAGTAATGGACTAGCTATCAATAACTCAAACACACACCCCCTAGAGCCGAATTCGCAATTTGACGCATATTTAGACAATTAATTTAAGATTAGACAATTTATTGAGATGTGTTACAATCAGAGACAATTTACCTAATATTGGCAAAACAAAGCCATTTATCTAATATTGACAAAAAGAAGCAATTTATCTAATATTAACTAGAAACAATTTATCTAATACATGAAAAATAGAACAATTTATTTAAAACCACACACACTATATAACATGTACTTTTTGTACCTATAAGATTGAAATACTAGATTTATTTCAATTTGTATTTAGCCGCTGAATAGCTTTTAACCCAAACCACTGTTAAATCACTAAAATTTACTAATTTAACTGCAAAAATACTTTAAATTCAGAGAAAACATTGAAACTTTAAACAAACATAATAAATCACATAGAAATCACCTTCTAAAGTATTTTGAAGTTCCAAGACTTGAGATATAAGACGAGATTTCTCTTCCATTTCATCAGGGCTCAGATCGGGATCAAGCACTGAAAAATAAACAATACAACTTTTTATATACCTTTTATTGACTTAATATAATTGGTTTCACGTTTGTAAAGGTTAAAAAAAAAAAATAATAATTAAAATCAATTTTACACTCACTTCTTGATATTCTAGTTATGACATTATGTACAGTTATGTTTTCCAATAACAATGCAATATTTTCAAAATTTAATTATCAATTTATAGATTATTTTTTTTTAATTCTATCTTTTAAGAGAAATAAATGATAGAAGTGTTCAGTAGAAAATTCATTACAGTAATAATTATAATAGTGAGTTATGAAATATATTAAATATCAAAAAGTTGTGAAATGTATTAAATACTATAAAATAGTGAAATATATTAAATACTAAATACAATAATAACTAGAAAATAAATAAAAGTGAGAATATTTTTTTACAAAAATATGTTTTTATTAACATATTTCAAATCTCAAAAATAAAAAAATTATTTTTTTTATAAAAAAAAAAAAAAAAACCTAAAAGAATGAGGCAGTATTAAAAATACTAACTAAATGAAAATCTTAGTCAAATTCACTATATATTTAAATTTTTACATGACTTTTAGAATTATTACTTCTTATGATTTTCATTATAATTTCCAATCTTTTTCATACTGTTTTCAGTGCCTCATATTTTTATGATTTTTGTTTTGATCTCATTATTTTTAATAAAAAAAATTAGCTTCTCACTAACTGACATGCTCAGCATTGCCCGGGCCCATATTAATAACCTTAAATATACATAAAATGAGTGTTGAATGATTTTATATTTTTAAACAAAAATCTTTCCAAATGTACCTAATGCTGGGAGGCCCAACTGCCTTTGATCCTTGAATTTGCATGATTTTATACTTTTAAACGAAATATTTTCCAAAGTACGGGGACCCTGATCTACTGATTTAGGAACAAGTCTGCCTACAGTAGCTTGTTTAATCTAACAAAATGAGCTTTAAACCCATAACACTTTTAAGAGTTCAACACTAGTTGAAATAAACAGTAAAAATTAATTCTGGACCATGTCTTGAGAAAAGAGTTTCAATTTACTTTAAAAGGAACCTAAAAATATGAAGAAACCATAAAATATACGTGCTTAAGCATGAATAAATTCATGCTGTGTTCATTAAAAAATGATGACAAAGTTTATAGATTCAACCCCAGCTTTATTTGATGATTTTTAAATAAAAACAATTAAAAATAAATCTTCTTTTAGAAGGATGGATAACAATTTAAAAAATATTTTAATATTGTCTATATCACAGTCTTATATTATCACAGATAGTTTCTATTGCACATGGAAGCAGTTTTTATAACAGATGAAAACAGTTTATAATGTAACTTATAACATTACAAGCTTAGCTGAAAAACATACATTTATTTTTCCTCCTCAAAAGCCAAAGACCAGAGCTATTTTCAGCTGTGGTATGAAAAGTTCTTTGATTTTCCTACACACAAGCTAACCTGCTGCATTACAATTACTAATGCTTGATTTAGCATAGTCTATGTTTAAGTACACTAATAAAAGCATGTTATTATTACTATTAGCTGGCTTCGCCCGCTAGCGGGCCCTTAATTTACATCGAGGCCTCGAATCTATGAAAATACATTAGTTCCACCTTCCACCGCCAGGGGCGCAATTTGTCCTATACGAACCTCGGGCATGTGGCCCCACTGCCTGAGGCACCGTATAGCAGGCGTACTTTGCACGCGCTGCAAAATCCATTAGTTCCACCTTCCGCCGCCAGGGGCGCAATCTCTCCTATATGAACATAACCGAAATCTGTAAAGCTATCGAAATCCCGCCGAATGAGCCAAACCCCATCGTAATCGGGCCCATAGAATCAGAGATAGGAAAGCGCCCCCTGGTGGTGAAAAACGAAGTAAAATAGGTAAGCTCTATCGATGTCGAGTCGAATGAACCAAACTGCGTCGCAATGGGACCCATACGACAGGAGATATTTTGAAAAGAAATGGCAAATTCTTTAGCTTTTTTTTTTCTCCTATACAAAAATCGGAATTTCGCTAAAATAAAAAATTATGGTCCAAATTCGAAAATTCTTTGAGTATCTGAAATGCTAGCCCACTCTGAACAAGGATGCATATATTTCAAATTCAAAAATTTTGAAAATTTTATATAGCGTATAAAAATTGCAATCATTTTCAAATGCATCATTTTATCTCTTTCAGAAATAAATTATTTGCAGACGAATTGTCTCTGTTGAGTGTTGAAATAAAAAAGCAGGTGTCTGTTTGTAATAGAAATAAACTTATTTTCCGTTTCATTAATGAGTTTTAATTGATATCTTTAAAGTTACTGGTCGATTTTTATGATTTTTTTTTGTTGAATTTGCAATTTTTTTTACACGTTTACAAATTTTTGTGGACGTAGAGTAATTATTTCTACTTGTTTCGAAAAGCCAGTGGAGCGATTTGATCTCGTATGTGTCAACCTCGCAACATTTACGGCAACCCTCTTTCCTGTCTGGGCCAGTATTGGAAGTTTGGTCAGTTTTTGGCCGAAATAAAGAAAAGTTACGGTCCGAATTTCAAAAAATTTTAATTTTTGGAACGACAAAAATCGGCCGCGTGTGTACCCCGATTTTCGGATCTATACCTCCGGTAGTTTTTTAAAAATTCGATGATGCGTGAAATACAAACAATTTCCATGTCTGGGATTATCAAAACGGAAATTTTCTTTTCGGGTTTCGATAAAACTGTTCCTTGTTTTACTAATTCTGATGAGGTTTTTAATTAATAACGTTCTTAATTAGAGGCCGATTTCTTCCATACTGAGTATCACCAATCCCAGGATTTTTCCGAATTTTTTTAAACAAAAAGCACTTTGCTACTCGCTACGGTTGCAGAGTTTTACCTGACACAGACGTTTCCGAACATTAATAATATAGATTATTATTATTATTTAGACTAAAACTGGCAACAATAATCACCCCCCCCCCTAAGCTTTAATCTTACTGCTGATGAACATTACTGTATAACATTCAACACTTTTCTTTATAATTTAAAGTGATAGTACTACATATATAAAAATATTTTACTTATTAGTACTTTTATGTTAGCTGGGCGCTAGTGATATATATATACATATATACACACATATTTATGCATATATGTGTACATATACATATGTGTAAATATATATTACATGTATATATATATATATATCACTGGCACCCGGCTAACATAAAAGTTCATATGTTAAAAAATTGTTTCATTTCAAAAATAATTCTAGTATTTAAAAAAAGTATGTGCATTAATGTAATGAAAGTTGCTTACTCAGACAATATATTCCATATCTCATTTTTAAAAAATAAATACAATTTATAGAATTGAAAGTAAAAATATTTTATGATTTTAATCATTGATATGCTAAAAAATTGTTTCATTTATAAAAAAAATAACCTTTTAAAAAAGTATGTCTATTAATGTAATAAAAGTTGCTTACTCAAACAATATATAGAATTGAAAGTAAAACTATTTATTCAGAAAACTAGCAATTATTATCTTAAAACAATGATAATAAATATAAAAATCAAAAAACTTGTATTTAATCTTTGCACATGCACTTGCAATACTAGGGTAAGGTATTTAAATTTCTAAAAAGAAAATTTTCTGGTTCAGAAGACAATTACGGCTATTTATAGAATGCAAAAAAGGATATGTAAACATAAACCAAATGTTTTAACATGAACATTTAGTGACGCCATATTTAAAAAATAACATAAATCAATTATTTATTTTTAAGCATCCAACAATTCAAATTTGTCAAAAGCATGGATTTTTTTTTTTTTAATTATTAAATAGACATGACCTGTAATCCCCAAAAACACTTGGAACCAAGACCAGGAATGTAATGGAGGATATACAGTGATGTATGCTGTATACCTTGTGAATAACTCTATATATCCTCTGTAGCTTTAACGTACACTTCCTGGGATATATCAACTTCTATAGCGTGTACCCTCTGGTTTTTTTTACAACTACACCACTGACCAAGAGTGTGGATTAACAATCTGTTACCATTTAGGTTAAAATTTTAACCTAGACAGCAGTGATATGAAATCTTGTATCCCTGAGATCCAGACACTTCCAAAAATCTTGTTTCTGTTATACAAAACTGGGACCTTTTTAGAAGTAATACAGATTCAATGTATATTTATTATTAAATATGCCTCATTTTAAACTAACTCTAAAACATTTTATTCTAAGCAAAAGAATAAGTATGCATCCTGAAAGACCCATTACATTTTTCATAAGCAATCCCTCTTCAATTTTTTGCTTAAGAGTCCTGTCCCCTCAGGCGAAAACACCCGCTTGCTACTGTTAATCCTATGGGACAGTTATTTTATATCTCGTTTGCTGTGGTTGATCTCTACAGTGTCTAATTTTTACTTTTTTGATGTTCTTTGCGAATTTTATTTTTAGAAAGATACTTTTACTTTCGGAACCGGTTTTCAAAGTGAAAGTATTCTCATAAAAAAAATTCACAAATAAAATTGAAAAAGTAAACAAGTGGGTAAGTGTGATTGAAGATCGCTCAAAGGGTTTCGTTTAATATTCCTTTCAAAACCCTTTATACTTTCTTTAATAAATCCAAATAAATTTCATTTAGCAAAAAAAAAAGTCATGTTTTTTATAAGGTAAAATTTTACCGGTCTATTTTTCTCGTTTTTCTGAATATCTAAACCAGCCCGCTATTATATTCTGTCATAATAATATCTGTCGTGCGGACTAAATGCGATATTTAAAAAAATAATTTCAAAATTAAACATGTTGTACACCATTAAAATGTTAAAATATGCGAATATTTCCATAATCGGATTTTTATCATGATTCAATATGTTTCTCAAACTCATATATTTACTATTCTCTATTACTTACATTGATACTCGCTTTGTATTATTCTCAAACATTTGAAAAAATTGTTAAACTTCCAATATGACGTCAGATTTTCTTTTTAATTCTCTAATGACGTGATATTAATCTGCTTTGTGTACATACACATACTCCTTGTATTATTAAGAAATCTTTGAAAATTTCCGTTTTTTTACCTCTATGACGTCAATAATTTTTATTTCATATTAATCTTTTTTTTAATTGGTTAAACTTTTTATTTTATTTTCATTTTTCATGTGAAAATCGTCTGATAGAAAATTAATTATTGTAGAAAAATTTCATCATGGATTTTTAATTGTTGGCATCTGCTATAACGAAAAATGTTTAAATTTAATAGGAAAAGGCTATTAGAATTTTGGTTTTTTATCTCTTATTTATTAAAATAATACGAATTTTTCAAATTTTAATATTTTGAGCTCTTTACAGCTGGTATTCAGCTATATACACAAAGTTTCAACTCTGTAAGTTACATAGTTTCTGAGAATAGCTCTGTGACAGACAGACAACGGAGTGGGAGTAATAGGGTTTCATGAGATGAACGAAACCCTAAAAAGGAGGCACTCTGGAGATCAACCACAGCTATCCAATGCAAAAAAAAGATAAAAAAATTAATTCATTTAAAAATATTGAAATGCAAACGATATATTGTAAAATAGCTGTCTCATAGGATTAACATTAGCGAGCAGCTGTTTTCTTGTGAGGGGACAGTACCCTTAAGTGATGTGCTTATAGCACTGCAGCATCACTGCTAGACAATCATTTCAAATATTGTGAAGTGACAACTTGAGGAGAAACAAAAACAAAACAAACAATAAAAAAACTGGTGAGGTAATGCAAATGGCAAGAGAAAGAAAATTTCCAAATATTTTCAAGCAACCTATTCTAATCACTATTTTATATAGAACATTAGCAATTTGTTCAGTATTTATCGAATTTATGTTATACAGACACAAACAATTTGTGATACATACAAACTACAAACTGAATCAACTTATCTGATATTATTTACCCAGAAGCAATTTAATATGCATAAACAAGCATAATACTACTCACCTGTTTTGTTTTTATTTTCTGTTAATATCACCAGGTTTATGAAGGTTTAAGATGCCTGATATAACTGTCAATGTACAGAACACAAATGAAAATCATTTTTAATTGAAAACTGAAGATTTTTTTTTTTACTTTTAGAATATTTTCATAGATTGCCCACAAACTTGACCAAAAGGCATTGTTGGTACTTTCATGTTTCTTTTTTTTTTTAATACTACTGACCAGGCTCCTACCTGGCAGGCTTTTTCCCAGCTTAACAGGTTGATGCCTGGCAACGGGGCAAGGATTCGCCTGATCTCTTGCACTATCTCAGAACATAGTTTTCAATACATTAAAAATATATATATATATATATTATATATATTATATATATATATATATATATATATATATATATATATATATGGGCTGTTTAATAGCCTCTGCTTGTTAACTAGGAGAAGACCTTTTAAATGCCTCAGAGGAGGACTTAAAGGAATCGACTGGGAGCAGAGACTTAATGTCCAATCCGCACCTTCCATCGGTGCAGCCTGTTAGTACCCTTGCCTAGTGCATGGGGAACGAACGCGGATGGGCTTCCTCCAACCCGCTTGGCCAGCGTGGAGGAATTTGGCCACCTCTCCCCTTATTTTAACATGAATTCACAAAACAAATCACGGCCCTCAATTCCCGGCAGTCTGCATGTTCCTGATTACGGCAGCGATCAGAAAGACATGAAGACAGAGGGTGCTAAGAATCACCGGGCTCGGCTTGGCTGCCATAAGTTGATGACCTTGGCTACGTATAATGGACGATCCTTATCTTCTGAAAGTCGTTTACAGGAACTTGGAGAAGAATTAGAAAGAATCAACTGGGACATCCTAGGATTATGCGAAGTAAGAAGAACAGGTGAAGAGAAGATTGATCTTGCCAGTGGACATGTATTGTACTACAGAGGTACAGAAGATGGAAAAACAAGTGGTGTAGGATTTCTGATTCATAAAAGGTGGAAGAATCAAATCGTAGAATATGATAGTGCATCAGATAGAGTTGCAAGGTTAGTTATACAAGTGTCAAAAAGATACAAGCTGCAAATTACCCAAGTTTATGCACCAACAATTAGCTATGCTGATGAAGAAATTGAGGATTTCTATGAAGAAGTAGCTTCAATGCATCAAAAAGGAAAATGCTACATAAAATTAATAATGGGAGACTGGAATGCTAGAATTGGGGAAAAAAAGAAAGGTGAGTTCTCGGTAGGAAATTATGGATATGGGGTGAGTAATGAAAGAGGAAACAGATTGATTGAATTTGCAGAATGTGAACAGATGTATATCATGAATTCATTTTTCAAGAAAAAGCCACAAAGAAAATGGACATGGCGTAGTGCAAATGGCTCAACAAGTGAAATCGACTACATCTTGACAAACAAAAAGCATCTTATTCAGGATTGCAGCGTTCTCAATAACTTCAATACAGGAAGCGATCACAGGTTAGTTAGATGCAAACTGCTTTTAAATACTAAAGTGGAAAGAATGAAGCTTTTGCAATGCTCAAAGAAATCAGTCGATATTATGAATCTCCAGAAACATAAAGAAGAATTTAATTTAGAACTTAAAAATCGTTTTCAAGTACTTCAATCAATCTTAGAAGAAGAACAAGATGTTACAGTAGTGAACAAGAAAATAACAAATACTCTACAAGAAATTGCAAGGACGATGCAAACAAAGAAAATAACAGTAGAAACAAGAAGATTGATGAAGAAACGCAGAGAATTTAAAATGAAGAAAAACTATCCTAAATCAAGAGTTGAATATGCAGAATTACGTAAAACGGTAAGAAAATGTGTTACAGAAGATATCAGAAAATTTAACTGTGATCTTGTCAAAAAAGTTCTAGAAGATAACAAAAGTTTAAAATCAGCTAAGCGCAAATTGTGTGTTGGAAGAAAAGGTATTTTTGCACTGAAGAGAGCAGATGGAACAATCACCAAAATCAATAATGAAATAGTACACATTGTCGAAAAATTCTATAGCGATCTATATAAATGTGAAGATCAAAGGGAAATCAACCTACGTGATCCACTAGTAAACATAACAGAAACTGAAGAGAAAATCCCAGTGATGACAGATGAAGTTGTACAAGCCATTAGAGGCGTGAAAAAAGGTAAATGCCCTGGCGAAGATGGAATTACAATTGACCTTATCAAAGAAGCAGGAGAAGAATTTGCAAAAATGCTAGCCTTACTGTTTTCCAAATGTCTCGAGAAATCAGATGTACCAGAAGATTGGAATAATGCTGTGATGGTGTTACTTTATAAGAAAGGAGAAAAGGAAAACATTAAAAACTACCGTCCAATCAGCTTACTGTCAGTGATTTATAAAATTTTCACCAAAGTTTTAACGACAAGACTTGAATCAGCTCTGGACTCAGCTCAACCTAGAGAACAAGCAGGATTTCGAAGTGGATTTAGCACAATGGATCATATTCAAACAGTAAGAGAAATTATAGGAAAACATAAAGAATATAATTTACCTCTCTGCCTTGCCTTTATTGATTATGAAAAAGCATTTGATTCGGTCTACACATCTGCAGTAATTACTTCTCTGGAGGACATTGGTATAGACAAACCTTATATCAATATCATAAAGAAGATCTACAAGAAAGCAACAGCCACCATCCGTTTGGACAAAGGAAAAGCGAAGATCAAGCTTGAAAGAGGAGTAAGACAAGGAGACACCATTTCGCCTAAGCTTTTTACTGCTGTCTTAGAGAGTATTTTCAAGAAGCTGGATTGGGAAAACAAAGGGATTAGAATAAATGGGGAATATTTAAGCCATCTCCGGTTTGCTGATGACATTTTAATTTTCAGTAATAGCCCTGAAGAATTGCAAAATATGCTAAAAGATTTGGCAGAAGCTAGCATTAATGTGGGATTAAAAATAAATTTGGAAAAGACTAAGGTGATGTTCAATTCATTTGCATCAAAAAAGAAAATCGTCTACAACAACACTGAGATTAAAGATGTTGAAAGTTATGTGTACCTTGGACAAGAAATATCTTCAGACAACAGTATCATGAATGAAATCAATAGAAGAATAAGAAATGGATGGAGTGCTTTTGGGAAGAACAATATTATTCTGAAAAGTAACATGCCTCTTTGTTTGAAAAGAAAGGTGTTTAACCAATGTGTTTTGCCTGCACTAACTTATGGAGCAGAAACTTGGACACTAACAAAACGGATGGTACAAAGATTACAAACAACACAGCGAAGTATGGAAAGATGTATGCTAGGCATAACCAGAAGAGACCGAAAGAGAATAACGTGGATAAGAAGTCAGACGAAAGTTTTTGACATTATCGAGAGAATTAAATGGCTAAAATGGAAATGGGCTGGGCACATTGCAAGAAGACAAGACAATAGATGGAGCACAAACACCCTACAGTGGTATCCCAGAGATGTAAAACGACCAAGAAGACGACCTCAAGTAAGATGGAGTGACGAAATCAGAAAAGTGGCCGGTGTTAATTGGATGACTAAAGCACTAGACAGGCAACAATGGAAAAATCTGGGGGAGACCTACATCCAGCAGTGGATTGAAAACGGTTGATGATGATGATGATGATATATATATTATATATATATCATCATCATCATCATCAACCGTTTTCAATCCACTGCTGGATGTAGGTCTGCAACAATGGAAAAATCTGGGGGAGACCTACATCCAGCAGTGGATTGAAAACGGTTGATGATGATGATGATGATATATATATTATATATATATCATCATCATCATCCGTTTTCAATCCACTGCTGGATGTAGGTCTCCCCCAGATTTTTCCATTGTTGCCTGTCTAGTGCTTTAGTCATCCAATTAACACCGGCCACTTTTCTGATTTCGTCACTCCATCTTACTTGAGGTCGTCTTCTTGGTCGTTTTACATCTCTGGGATACCACTGTAGGGTGTTTGTGCTCCATCTATTGTCTTGTCTTCTTGCAATGTGCCCAGCCCATTTCCATTTTAGCCGTTTAATTCTCTCGATGATGTCAAAAACTTTCGTCTGACTTCTTATCCACGTTATTCTCTTTCGGTCTCTTCTGGTTATGCCTAGCATACATCTTTCCATACTTCGCTGTGTTGTTTGTAATCTTTGTACCATCCGTTTTGTTAGTGTCCAAGTTTCTGCTCCATAAGTTAGTGCAGGCAAAACACATTGGTTAAACACCTTTCTTTTCAAACAAAGAGGCATGTTACTCTTCAGAATAATATTGTTCTTCCCAAAAGCACTCCATCCATTTCTTATTCTTCTATTGATTTCATTCCTGATACTGTTGTCTGATGATATTTCTTGTCCAAGGTACACATAACTTTCAACATCTTTAATCTCAGTGTTGTTGTAGACGATTTTCTTTTTTGATGCAAATGAATTGAACATCACCTTAGTCTTTTCCAAATTTATTTTTAATCCCACCTTAATGCTAGCTTCTGCCAAATCTTTTAGCATATTTTGCAATTCTTCAGGGCTATTACTGAAAATTAAAATGTCATCAGCAAACCGGAGATGGCTTAAATATTCCCCATTTATTCTAATACCTTTGTTTTCCCAATCCAGCTTCTTGAAAATACTTTCTAAGACAGCAGTAAAAAGCTTAGGCGAAATGGTGTCTCCTTGTCTTACTCCTCTTCCAAGCTTGATCTTCGCTTTTCCTTTGTCCAAACGGATGGTGGCTGTTGCTTTCTTGTAGATCTTCTTTATGATATTGATATAAGGTTTGTCTATACCAATGTCCTCCAGAGAAGTAATTACTGCAGATGTGTAGACCGAATCAAATGCTTTTTCATAATCAATAAAGGCAAGACAGAGAGGTAAATTATATTCTTTATGTTTTCCTATAACTTCCCTTACTGTTTGAATATGATCCATTGTGCTAAATCCACTTCGAAATCCTGCTTGTTCTCTAGGTTGAGCTGAGTCCAGAGCTGATTCAAGTCTTGTCGTTAAAACTTTGGTGAAAATTTTATAAATCACTGACAGTAAGCTGATTGGACGGTAGTTTTTAATGTTTTCCTTTTCTCCTTTCTTATAAAGTAACACCATCACAGCATTATTCCAATCTTCTGGTACATCTGATTTCTCGAGACATTTGGAAAACAGTAAGGCTAGCATTTTTGCAAATTCTTCTCCTGCTTCTTTGATAAGATCAATTGTAATTCCATCTTCGCCAGGGCATTTACCTTTTTTCATGCCTCTAATGGCTTGTACAACTTCATCTGTCATCACTGGGATTTTCTCTTCAGTTTCTGTTATGTTTACTAGTGGATCACGTAGGTTGATTTCCCTTTGATCTTCACATTTATATAGATCGTTATAGAATTTTTCGACAATGTGTACTATTTCATTATTGATTTTGGTGATTGTTCCATCTGCTGTCTTCAGTGCAAAAATACCTTTTCTTCCAACACACAGTTTGCGCTTAGCTGATTTTAAACTTTTGTTATCTTCTAGAACTTTTTTGACAAGATCACAGTTAAATTTTCTGATATCTTCTGTAACACATTTTCTTACCGTTTTACATAATTCTGCATATTCAACTCTTGATTTAGGATAGTTTTTCTTCATTTTAAATTCTCTGCGTTTCTTCATCAGTCTTCTTGTTTCTTCTGTTATTTTCTTTGTATATATATATATGCACCTGTAAAGTGGACCAGTGTGCCCCAGAAATGGGGCACACTGATCCACCCACCGGGGCACAGTGGACCGCTACTAAGTATTATCTAAAATACAATATAAATCTATTTTTCATTAATCTAATTTTTTTTTATTTTCCCTTTACCCACAAAATAACACAGTTATATAAATTTACAAATAACATTTTGAAAATAATAACAGATTGATACAGGAACAATTACAATTTAGTTGAAGTTATTTCTGAAGTACAAAAAAATCAGCGCACATTAAAATTTGCAAATGAAATAGATTGATTTTTTTTGTGTGTGTTAACCATTAAAATAACAGTATCATCTTATCTGTTGGGACTGCATTATCAAATCATGTAAAGCAAAAATTGACATTAAGCGATTTAATGCTAACAATGCTTGACTGCATATAGATTGCAAAGATGAAAGTTAAACAATACCCACTAATTTTAATAAAGTTAGATACTAAAATCAGGCCGTCTAACCGGCCTTCAGCTAGATAATTTCAATGGGAATTATAGCTTTATCTAGATAAAAATCTTCTAAACTGAGTCTATACAGTTTTACCATTAATAAATCATTAACAGTATCAGTGGATAAACGGTTACGTGTATCATTTTTTATTAAATTAAACTGACTAAATCCCTTTTCACATTCAGCAGTGCTAAATGGCAGGTTCAATATAAAGTTCAGAAATTTGCATAAATTAATATATTCACTTGGATTCATACACTCTGCTAAAAATCACTGTCAAACTGTCTCACATTAGAGTCTGTTTGGTGTGAGACCAAATATTCAGGAGTGAATGATTGGCCAAGTTAAACAAAAAATAAGTGTTAAAAAAAGCTAGGTGTCAAATTTGACGCCCAGGAATAATTTTGTAGGCGTCAAATGCTGTAATGTAGTTGCATTTGACGACTAACGACTGCTAATTTCGAACACTGATTTTTATTATTATTATTTTTAAATGTATAATTTAAAAAAAAAAATTAAATAAGTGATTTAAATCAGTTATTTTTGTGCTTTATTCGTTGTTTAAAATCATATTTTTCAAAATTATTCAAATTGCATAAAATTATTAAAATAAAAAAATAACATAATTATATTTCAAAAGATATTTTAATCATAATATATTAAAGCGCTTTTAGAGCATTTTTTAATAAATAAATAAAATTGTTTAAAAAGCTATTTCTTTAAAGTTTAACAAAGTTCTGGAGTGAAAAGAATTATACATAAAATTTAGGCTTAATTCGATCTAAAACATTTATATATGTCTCAGTTACCTCCTCTGAGAAAATGAATTATTCACTGCATAACATTGTAAGCACTACTATAAAACAAGCAAAATTAGTTTATAATTTCTATAGATAAAAGATGACTTCCTTATGCAATAAGAGATCAATATGCATATGAAGATATAACAATTAACATTCCAACATACAGGGACGAGCCGGACTGTTTGTCCCATTAGTATATGCAGAAGGAATTGACTCGAAACTCTGGTGTCCAAGATCTTGTGGACCTTCGGTGCCTTCAGTTTCGACATCACTATCATCTACAAATAAAAGACATATTAGAAAGGCTAATCACATTATTAAATAAAACTATACTGCTTCTAAGTACTACCATACCTTGAGCATCTTCATCAGCCAAAGGAATGTTATTTAATTCCTCTTGAAGTCTAATCATATTTTCGGCCATAATTTTACAAAATGTTTTCAAATTTTACGATAAATTAAATAATTACTAACACCACCAGAAAGACTTTCTAAGCCCTTTGAATTTACTAGATCACTTCTATCTGTCTTTAATTTAGATACTTTTGTTAACAACAGAATTAAAATTTGAATAATTTTAAAAATATTATTAAAATCCCTAATTAAATGTAAACAATTGTTGTTGTTGTTGATTCGACCCGAGGGCCCGGTGAGCAGCTTTTTATTACTATATAGCTGTCTTATTCCACAAGTATCAACTCCTACCTGAGGTGAACCGATCCGAAGAAAACAGCAATCAACGACCGCCAAACACTCCAAACAAAACCTGATAGACCCCTACCCAGCGCCATCAATATCAATCCAACTCGGACACTGTACATAAATCGCATTCAACAACTGAGATAACAAAACTATATGATCTCCACCTTTACGCCCAGTCACTCCAAAAAGATCCTCGTACGAAGTATTGCTCAAAACCTGCATCTTGCGAAACACAATTTCGCGCAATCCCGAAAACCGCTTACATCGCAACACCAAATGCTCCTCAGTTTGTTCCTCCAAACCACAAAGGTTACACGTCGATATCCCTCTACCAAGAAACCTCTTTGCAAATATAACACCACTTTTCCTTTCTAATGAATGATGAGGATGCCCTATGCTACCATAGTCCCAACAACGACCGGTACAGTTATTCAGATATTGCTCCCACTCCCATTCAGATTCTTTCTGTTTATTATTCCTCACATTCGTCATCCAATCTTCAGCCGAAAACCACGGAATCCGTACGTTGCTGAAAGGTCCATTCCTAGCCAACCTATCCGCACACTCATTTATCTCAATCCCTTTATGCCCAGGTACCCAGATGAACGCCATGTTATACTGGTCATTGCTTTTCCTATTAATCTCTTCTCTCAAATGCGTGATAATAGCAACTGATTTTCGATTAACCTTTTGTAGGGCCTGGAGAACGCTTTTAGCATCCGTGAAAAACATATAATCCCCCCTGTCCACCGTATAAAATTTAAGTGCAACCAATAAAGCCATGGCTTCAGCCGTGAAGATCGTATTGATATGCGGAATTTGAAAAGCCAACTGGCTACCTGTCTTCTGATTCATCATCCCAATTGTAGTCCTATGAGTGTCTTTTGAAGCATCAGTTGCAATGAACGTGGCCATGTTTTTATACGTCTGAGCAAAGTTATGGAAGGAATTCTTGATCACCTCATCCGGAAAGTCTTTATTTTGAAATGCCCATGTATTGACTACTATCCGACAATGATCACTGATTTTCGTCCCCCATTTATAATTTACCAACTCATTAATTTCCGTACCATACCTCCTGAGTGTATTTAGTTCCCGGTACAGTAGGTCAGTCGAAAGCATTTCCGTATGATCCTGGTATTTGACTTCTGAAATAGACCGTTTGGTAGCAAGGTACTCAATCCTCTGTCCGCACCTCCACACCCCACTTTCCTGTAATAAGACCGGGATTGGGCACCACTTAGGCAAGCCGCTAGCCCACCGTAAAGCCATATTGTGGATAACCTGGAGTTGCCGACCTTCCGTTTTGTTCGCATGCGTCAGAATCCGAGGATTTCCTTCTAACAGAACTCCCATCAGACTCCTTGTAATACGCAGTAAATGATTAGTCTCCGTACCCCAACTCATCCCTGCAATAACTTTTATCAAATTCAGTCTCTTGCTAGTTTTTTCCCTTAACATGGCAATATGATCTTTTAAGTTCCCCTGGCGATTAAAATAAAACCCTAATACTCGAAGGGAATCAGAAAAATCCACCTCCTGACCAAGCACCTGTAAATGTTTTTCCTCTACCTTCCTCCACCGCCCAATCCTGATGATTTGGCATTTGTTGGGATTTACCTCCAAGTTCCAAGCCTGAAGCCATTGAATCACCCTGGCAATGTTCTCCTGTAAAATCCCTTTGAACCAAACTACGTCATCATGAGAACCATAAAGAAAAATGTCATCAGCATAAACAACACAATGTATACATGAATCAAAGATTTCGAAGATATCCGCTAGATAAAGTGCAAACAGTAAAGGGGAGAGAGGACTTCCCTGTAAAAGACCCCTGTGATACTGGAATGGAGCAGACAGCGAAGCGATTTTTGAAATTGTGTTCGATTCAGCACCTTGGCGAAAAATTTTGGCAAAAAGCCTTGGCGAGAGCGGTGTTTGAGAGGAAATTCAAATATGGAACTCCGATAGCTCGGGTCGGGTCTGGTCTCTGGCGTTCCTTTCGCTGTCGTCTGTTGATCTGTCGTGGATTCGGCAAAACTGTTGTGTTTACTGATTTTCTATTACTATGTCAACTTATTTTTGCGTCTGTTTTTGAATTTTATTCGCGTTACACGTTTGTTTTACTAATAACAATAAATAAAGAATCGCTACTTCCCCCGGAACAGCTTCAGCATTAGCCTGCTGTCCGCCATCTTGAATTTTTTTTTGCGCCGCGAAAAGGCCGTTTTCGCCAAGTAGTAAATGTCGCCAAGTGGTCATTTTTAGGCCTTTTAGGCTTAATCATAAAATGTTTTTAAAGTAGATAATAAACAAAAAAAAAAAAAAAAAAGAGGAAAGCAAAGCAATTAAAATCATGAATATTTGTTAAAACATGTCATAAATTATTCATGATTTTCACTGCTTTGCTTTTTTTTTTTTTTTTTTTTATTATTATCTACTTTAAAAAATTTTTAATTTTGGATTTATGGCGACATCGAGAAAACGGTAATACGTCCGAGATTACAGTAAATACTTAATGATTCTGAGGTTAAAATATTAAAATAAAGCAAATAAACAGTAAATAAAAAGCTGATTATTTGTTTTCAAGGGGGCCCTGCCCCCCTGAACCCCCCGTTTTTTTTTCTTTTAATGATAAATCCATTTTAGAATTAATGATAAATGCTAAATATACTTAATAATTTGCTTAAAAAAATGGGAGTTGGGGGGGAACATACAGATAAAACAAAATTAAAACAGCAAACTATTTTTAAAATACACAGATTTTATGGGGTGAAAAAAGATTTCACTTGCTTAGATTTATTTATTAAAATGATGATTTTTAAAGTAAGTTTTAAGGGGCTATAAAAATGTTTAAAGAAAAAAAAAACATAAGATTACTTAAATCTTTTGTTTACCTGCCGGTAATCATACTATTACTTAAAGCAAGAATTAAAACAGCCAAAATGTACCTTCAAAACATATAAATATTTTTAAAAAAAAACAAATAATTTTTTAAATATTTTTCAAAATTATTGTTTTCACATAGCAAAAACCTAGCTTTAAACATAAAAAGATTTCACTTACCTCTTACCTAGAAACATAAAAAACTTGCTGTTGAAGGGAGTTTGGGATGGGGTTGATAAAAAAGTGTTTATTTGATGTCAGGGGGGCTCTGCCCCCCTGAACCCCCCGTGTTTTCCTTTTAACAATAAATCTACTTTTCGGAAATTGACAAATTAATCAAACTCACTTGCTTTGTGAGGACTATTCCAAAAACCACGCAAATTTAAATCACGAAAATTAAAATAAAAGCAAAATCATATAATTTAAAACATAAAATAGTAAATTAATGCCAAAATTACGTTTTAATAAACATACATGAGTATATTAATGTCAAAATTACGTTTTAAAAAACATACATGAGTATTCGAGAAACCACGCAAATTTAAATCGCAAGAATCAAAAGCAAAAATATATACTTTAAAACATAAAATAGTAAATTATTGCCATAATTACGTTTTAAAAAACATACATTTTAAGAAAAATAACAGAAAACCAACGATCTCACTTACCTAGAAAAATTATAAAATGGTGATTTTCTTTAGTAAGTTTTAGGGGTCTATAAAAAGGGTTTTTTTTTTAAATAAAGATTACTTATATTTTTTTGTCAGGGGGGCTAACTCCCCGGTAATCATAAATGATAAATAAATTGCAAAAATGCATCCTGATAAAAAACACGTGTAGTCATAAAATCGAAGAGAAAAGTAGCAAGCTACAGAATAATAAACAGTCGTCAAAAGAAATTATCTGCTTTAAAAAATAATAAATTTATCCCTAAATTCAAATAATTAATACATTTACAAGAAATAAATCGCAAAAATGAAACCTGAAAAAAATAAATAGAAAACGGCGACACTCGTTGTTATGTGTCCAGTTGTCCTGGGGTCGCAAGGGTACGTGAAAGGGCCAGAATGCTAGAGCTGCCATAAAAGTCGGGGTTGCTATTGGCAAGCATGAAAGGCGAAGCTCGCCAAAAAACCCGCCAAATAACGATGATTTTCGATGAATCAAAAACAGCAGGCTAATGCTGAAGCTTAGCCCTTCCCCCGCCTTTTTTTTTGTTTTGTTTCTTGTGTGTTTATGCTGAACGAGCATATAATTTTTTTTTTTTTCTGAATTAGCTGTATTATTGTTATTGTATCAGGATATAGTAATAATATGTTTATATTTTATTTCTGTCGTTTTATTCTGTAGATTTTCACTGTAAAAGATATTTTGACACATTTAATATCTTTCAACGGATGGTGTGCTTTGTTGTCAATTGTAAAATAAAATGTTTAAGAGTAAAATTGAGCATAAATATTTCTGGAAAAATTTTAAATATCTTGTCACAAGACTAGAACCAGAACATTTAATAAAAATCTTTCAAGAATGCAAGTTAAAGAATTGTTTATTAAATATAAACATTTGTTAATAATAAAAGTTGATTTTGTACTTAAATTCTGCCTTTCAATATAACTTATATGTTTCTTAATATTAAAGGTAAAATTAGAAATAAAATGCAATTGAAAAAACTTTTAAAAGAAGCGAAATTATTCCTTGAAATAATTTTTTTTTGGCTAATTCTGGTGTTGACATGAGAAAAAAAAGGTTTCGAATTTTATTTCTTTCATACTTAAAACTTTTTTTTATTCAAAATTAATTGGTGAATTCAATTAAAATTTAATTATACTTTTCATATTTTTATTTTAAATCTTTAGATGAAAAAAGCGTGATAAATGTATCATAAACTGTCCCAGATAACAATTTTTGATTTTTAAAACATTTTTCTGACCTTAACATGTAAATGACTAGATGCTTTTTAAAGGCTTTGTCTGAAAGGTTTGCAAACATTGTA
This sequence comes from Maratus michaelseni, assembly GCA_963931845.1. NCBI lineage: Eukaryota > Metazoa > Arthropoda > Arachnida > Araneae > Salticidae > Maratus > Maratus michaelseni. Next base: position 41,437,738 of record OZ007589.1, on the reverse strand, counting down.
AAAAGGATTATAAAAGGTTGCTAGTTGACACAATCTGAGGTACTTTGTAAGTGTTTTAGGACAAGCATACCAAAAGGTAGAAATGTAAGGCTAGTTACGTATTTCTTATTAACCATTGTAACAAGAATTACAATCAAAGGTAGATAATAATGCTTTTATTATAAGCATCTATAAAGGAAATGAGAAAGGTTTTGATTAATCTGTTAGTTTTAAATCTTAATTGACAGAGGCATTAGGTTTTCATCAAAATAACCTGCCTTAGAAATTGTCTTTGTTTCTGTTGGAAACTAAATTTTAGCTTAATTTTTATATACTGAAGAAAAAAAAATGGAAAATAAGGATTTTTATTAGCCCACATTATATTTAAGAAATCATATTTTAATTAATATATTTCTTTTTTATTTGCTAAAATTCCTTTCCTATGTAATTGCTAAAATTTGAATATATTTTATTTTTTATATTTTAATTAATATATTGCTTCTAAAAAAAATTAATTGTTGATAACATTAAAAATTTTTAAATCTAATATATGCATTTTGTTAGAATGAACTGTGAGGATTAATTTTACAGAAGTTTTCTAACTTTTGTTTGAGTTTGACAGAACTAACTAAAATAGATAACTTAATTTTTTTTGTATCTGTTACCATTAATCAGTTTTAAAAATAGTCTAAAATATACCGGGGATAATATTTTCCTTTTAAAGTGAATTCGGGCAACAAGAAATTTTTTTTGTATATTATATTTTTGCTTAAGCCCTACTACATTATCCGGAAAGTTTCACAATAGTTTAAATGTCTGAGTTTGGAATTGTTTATGTCTTAGTTTTTATGTTGTCTTAACTTTTGTGTTTTTATATTTGGAAAGTGATAATGGTCAGCCCACTATCATGCAATTACTCTCATTTATTAGTTGATTGACAAACTGAAGTAAGTTAAACATTATACTGCATAATTTAATTTCATAAAGATTTAAGAACTTCATTTAAGAACTATATAAAACCAAATTTTGGTGTTTATATAATTACTGAGAAAAAAAATAGAAACAAATATGCAATTTCCATTTATAAATTTTTATATCATATGCATATTACCTATTTGTTTATTTTTAGTCTACTTTAAGCATGTTTTCAGTTTACTTAATACAGAAGAACAATAATTTTTCAGAATGATTTATTTCTGAATTAAATCTATTGATGCTCCGTAATTAAAAATAAATAATAATAATCTGTTAAGATTAATTAGACTTTTTTTCCCCTTTAAAATATAAAAATTCATTTTCAAAATCTTTCATAATTATTAGTATGTATATTGAAACGTCAAAAATTTAAATAATTAAATTAAAACACATTTTTTTAAACTTCATGAAAATAAAATGTATTAAACAAAGAAATAAAAGTAACAACACTTTAAAATATTGTAGCATACAATAAAAATTTTGTATCTTAAACGTACATAATATAAAAACAATTGTCATTGAATGATATTTTAAAATGAAATTTTATACAACATAAATTACTAAAATAGGTACTTTTCGGTTAGCCGGGCGCCAGTGAAATTTATATACCTATGTATACATATATATACATATATCTATACATACACACATTTATATACGCATGTATATATATATATACATATATATACACATACATATATGTGTGTATGTATACATATATATGTATATATAGATATATACATTTCACTGGCGCCCGGCTAACCGAAAAGTACCCTAAAATATAAGAAAATAAAACGTATGCGTAAAAATAATTAACTTTGACTAAATTACAGTTTAAATACCAGTACAAAATCTATTATTATTATTATTATTACGGAATATTTCAAACTTTTGACGGTAATTTTTAAGCACATGAACTATAAGATTAATATTTTAAAATTGGGGAGCATCAATAGATAACATAAACGATAATAATATATTGTAAAAGATAAACAAATGCTATTCTCTATCTATTGTATTTTGCAATGAAAATATGTTTAAAGAACTCGCATTAATTCGTTAAGAATAAAAAACATATTATAAATGGAAATTTCAAGAAATACAACAGAAATATGCGTTGGTATGTAGTTCTTACAATAAGCTATAGCTTTATGAAATTAAATTAATACAAAATATTTCAACATACTTTAGATGGAACATGATTGCAAATGCAAAGCCGGCACTCGCAGAGCGACGCTATATGTGACCTGCTAGCACGTCAATATCACAGATAATATATAATTGGAATATATTATCTGTGGTCAATATCACCTTCAATGAGTCATGAGTGAGTGAACGCAAGCACAAGGGCAATTTGTAGCTCGAAATAAGTTGCGCATGCGCGGAAAATGAATGCGCGCATTATGATTTTAGAACGTAGGTTTTCTGACGGTTATTCCAAAAATCTAATATTGAAAACATTACTGTGACCGTGATATACGGTAAAGATAATATACCTTTGCAGAAAAATCGAAAGAAAATGAAAAAGGACCATTTTCGGAACCCTGCTTGCTATCTGGGGTAATACTGTAAAAGAAATATTTCAAAATTGTCAGCAAATACTGTATAGATTTTTAAGAAAGATACTATCCAGCAAATTTATTTTCTAATAGAGTAAAGCCTGTATAACAAAATCTTGCAATAAACTGAAAAAAAAAAAAAAAGAGAGAGAGAGAGATGGTCCAGCGCCCCCCCCCCCAAAAAAAATAAATAAATAAAATAAAGGTACTTTTATAGGTACATATAAAAGTACCTATAAAGTACCTACCAGTAATAAAGGTACATATATTACTGGTTAGCCGGGCGCCAGTAATATATGTACATATATAAACGCATATGTATAGACACACACACATATATATACATACATATATGTGTGTATGTATATATATGTAGATATGTGTATATATGTATATATATGTGTGTGTGTATATATATACATGTATTAACACTGGCGCCCGGCTAACCGAAAAGTACCTAAATAAATGAAATAAATAAATACAAATATTATACAGTCATACCTTATAAGATGAAAATAAACTGTATAAAATGGAATTTTTTGCTGGTAGTTTGCACTTCAGGTTTTATTGTATCATACTTATGGCAGGGGGCCCTGTATAGGAATTATTCCCGTGGCCCATGGTTTCTTTGTGTGGCCCTGATATCAAGACACATTTTAATGGCTCAAACAGAAAAAATTACATGGTGGAAGGGTGTTTGTAAGTCAATAACATACCAGGTGAATGGAATGGATACGTTGAAGTGCTTTTAATCTGTCCTTTTAATTCTGCATACTCAAATGGGTTGTTTCTTCTTTTGTATTAATTCATTCTAAACTGAGAAATCTATTGCAAAATTGCTCTGCAAAAAAAGAAATTGTTGTACTATGCTGAACTATGATAAAGAAAATGAAGAGTGCAATGACATATTTTAATAATATGTAAAATAACTATATGTAATTTTAGTATGTACTATGTAGCAGTAGCAATGCTTACATTTGACCACAGTATATCAGTATTTTTAAGTAGATTTCCTAAGAAATACTACCTATTGCATTCTCCCCTATGTTGCAATTATATATTTTTAATAATGTCAAATCTATAAAACTGCATATCATAATTGCAAATTATAAGCTGCATATGTGCAAAAATCAGTTTTACATCCATGGAAACTAATTTTTCTTAGAAATAGCAAAATTGTTTTTCTCTCATCGTATCCTTTCATCTAGTAGATGTACCTGAGATTCCTAGCTCCTGTGATAAAATAAAATAAAAGTATTTTGGTGCATTTTTCACTCATATGAATTATTTTGTCCTAATAGTTAAGTCACAATAATTGCTTGAAAATAATGGTTTATTAATTATTAAGTATCTAAAATTTATTTATAAACTAAAATGGTTGTTGGCTGTTGTTGTAAATGTTTTAGTTTTGGTAATTTCATGCTCAGTTATTTTATCATGTAAATATTAAAATGCACAAAAGATTAACGATACGCTGTGATCTAAAATACATCCTGATCCTTCAAACTATCATATTAAAAAATATATAGTTTGGAAACCAAATTTAAAATTAAATTCTTGCAACGAAAATTGTTGCATGCTGCATGAAATGTATAAATAAATGAATGATTGAATGTATTATCATAGGCTTTTGGCAAAATTCAGGATTTTATAAACTTTCATTAGTGTGGAGTGAATTTTCCTTTCCCTCTGGATTTGCACTAATGGCTGGTTTCACCAACACAAAAGCCCCAGAATGCTTCCCCCCTCCTTCCCTGTCTCACACAAGGAAAAAGTGCTAATTTGGGTAGACAAAAATCAGTTTTTAAAACTTTTTCAATATGTTAGGTAATTTGCTTAAATAATCTTTAATAACGTCTGCAATTGCTCTGTGTAGAAGGCTATATATTTGTTGGCACATGTTTCAATTTATTTTTCTGTTGTAGAGTGATTTCTTAGAAGTACATTATTCATTTTACATTTCTTTGTTTTAAAATTTTATTACTTTTGTAATTATTTAAAGAAATGACTATATAATAATAGTTAAATTAGTTAATAAAAATTTTAACTGTATAAAATAGTTAAAACTCAAATTACATTCCAGCAGAGAAAATACAAAAGTGATTTTTAATAAAATTTCTTCTTGTAGAGGTCTTGAATTGTAGAGAGTTTCCCTTTATCTTAAAATGCGAAATAGGGACACATCTAGTTATACATTATTTTAATAGAAGACATCACAGAATTGTACCACTCATTGGTTCTTAAACATTTTGCTTCTGATGAAGCATAATGAATACAAGTGTAATTGCAATTGTATTTTCGCTAGCATTCAGTACGGAATATAAATAAGGGGTTTTAAAATATTTATTGCCTAATATTGCTAATATGATTTAAATATGTTTAGATATAATCAAATAATTCAAGTAATATATCATTTCCTAAATTTAATTATGACTTTGCTATATGATTTATCAAAAACATTTTGAGCTCTGTCTCTGAAATTTAAAATGTCAACACTTTCCCAATATAATTTGATAATAATAACAACATAATATCCCCCTTTTTTTTTCTTTAAAAAAAATCAATAATAATAATAACAAATAGACATATATACGAGAATACTGAATTTAATGGAATTTATTTTCTAAATTTCACAATATTGAATCTATATCCATGATATATGTATATCTGCACTAAAAAAATATAAGAAAATGAAAGAAGTATCGTTCATTGTTAACTGATTATGATACACTTTCCAGATTTGTAACTGATGATGTAACAGGAAATCTTTAAACTGAATGAATCATTATAATGGTTTAATGAACAGAGTAAAAATTATTAAAATGTGCTAAAAAAAAAGGGAGGGAACAAAACTTTGATACATTTACGAACTCATTTTTGGCTGTACATGCATGAAATTAAAAGAAAATACTAGTTAAGTGCCAAAGTATCGAATAACGTTTTCATTTTCTGTGAATACAGATGTCGATGCAGGTTTTTTTAAGGTTATCTTAATTTTTAAATGGTCTGGAAGGGGTTTTAACCATAACCTCTCCCCCCTCCTTTTTTTTCTGTGTCAGTGAGTGCATATAGTCGATTTTGAATTGCAATTCATAAGTGAATCTCTGAAATCGTACTTATAGTATTAATAATATGAAGAAATGAAACTGTGGATTGAAAGTTTCAAATATAAAATAAAATGAAGATGTGATTTGAATAGTGGGTGTTGGGGCCCCTGATCTGCAGAATTGCATGTTATAATCAATATTTGTACTGCTTCGTTATGTATAGAAGTGTTTTTTCACAGATGAATTATCAAACATTGCAAATAAAAAAGTGACATCCTTTGGAACAGCATTTGTAACTTTAAAAAGAAAGTTCCTTCATCTGAATGGGGAGTGCTTGAGATTACCATTTATAAATGAAAATACATGCTCTTTATTTAAAAAAAAACAACTGTTGATTGAAAATTTAACTTATTTAAATCAACTGATTTAAACCAGGTCAAGCTTGTAGTATGTAGTTAAGATTTTAAATGTAGTTTGATATCCTGCTATTTAATTATAGGGTAGATGTGCCAGTAATGGACACCCGTAAGGAATTTCTTTAAAAAGTATTTTTTAATTAATTATTACAGAGTTTCCCCAGGTATAAAAAAAGGCAGGGTGCTGCTGGTGAGAAAAAGGCACTTTTTTATTCTTAAGGGCACTTTTTGGATTCTTGAGGGCATTTTTCAGATTCTTAAGGGCACTTTTTTTAATTGTTAGAGATTTTCTTTTGGTTTTTAAAGCCACTTTTGATATTTAAAAGTCAAAACACTCTTTTTAAGACAACACTGAGTCAGTTTTTACTATCAAAGCAAATTTTTTTTAATGCAAAAAGGAAAAAGGACACCTTTTTTTACTGAGGGGCAAGAAGGGTGCTAATTCTTTTTATAAGGGGCAAGAAGGGTGCTATTTTGTAAACCAAAGGGCAGGCAGGGGGCAGCACCTTTCTGAAACTGTCTGGCGTAAACTCTGTTATTATATTCCACATTTTTTAATGTTATATTAATCTACCAACAATATTTAATCATGCTCATAGTCACATTTCCCCAATGTGAATCGAAATTTAATTGTAAATAACAGAGATATATCAAAACACCCTAAATTCCAGTAATGGACACCCTCTGTTCCAGTAATGGGACACTCTCTGGTCCAGTAATGGACACCTCACAAAAAGTAATAGATAATTGATATTATGATTGTATTTAAAACTAGAATTTAAAGAAAGCATATTAATGAAATAAAATAGCAATTTTCAAATAAATTTAACAATTAGGATACCAATAATTAAATAAAATATTTATGAGAATAATTCACTGTTTATATTAATTGTCACTATCACAAGATCAATATTTTAATTATTGAGACATAGGGGGGGGGGGGGTTAGAAGGGTTAGTTTTAAAAAAATCTGACTACTACTGCATGGAATTTTATTTCCTATTATTTTTAATAATTTAAACTTCCTAAAACTGCTTGATATATTATTTTTTGTAATTTATATAAAAAATATCAAATAAATGAAAGTATGGATTGAATGTTTTTTAAATACTAAATAAAATTATTTCAAAATAAAATAGCAGAATTGAGATTTGAGCCCCATGATCTGCAGATTTACTAGTTTCATTGCTACTATAATTTTATTTTATTTTTAATGTATGCTCTAGTTCTTTTGTCAGAGATGAAAAATCAAACATTTAAGATAGAAAATAGATTTTTAATAACTTATGTGACTTAAAAAATTGTCTTTATTTAAATGGGGAGAGCTTGAGCCCCATGAGCTCCTCATTTTCCTGTGCCCTTAAACATTATTCTCTGCTTCCTAATTGGATGTTGATTGCTGTATTATAAAGTATGCTAGGCACGATTTAAAAAAATATTATTACATTCTAGTAAGTGAAACTTAAAAAATTAAATGTAATTACTTAGCTTTTCAGTTAAATAAAAAAAAATTATGCACTATGAACATTACTGAAATTGCTTTTTTAGTAACGTCCACATGGGGTGTCCATTACTGGAAATTGACTAATTAAGTATTCCAGTAATGGACCATGGTCTTAAAATCTGAAAAATAAATGAAATTTTGTAAATAGACATTGGTACATAAAATTCAAAGTTTTCTATTACTATTAAAACAAAAATATGCAATTATTTCAAGAAAATAAAAAATATATAAATTAATTAAGTGAAGCCAGCTCTTAGCATTTTCATTAAGATTTTCACAGAAAAACAGTGGAACTGTGAAACATTATTTTCTGCTTCTTGATTGGTTTAATTAAGAGTGTCAACAATAAATAACCCAGATTATAAAACATGGAAGAGGGAGTAATGAAAAAATATATCAAAAGCTAAATTTTTATTGGTTATTTTTTTATAAACCAAAAACTTTGAAGGCGGCTCATTACTGGCACATCTACCCTATATAATGAAATTAGTTTTAATCTAGGCTAGTTTATTTAGAGATGAGTTTATTCTGTAATATTCTGAGTTTATTCTCTGATATTGTAGAGTAAAACAGTAATAAATTAAATAAAAAGTAGCATTTATAATACAGTTTTTAATCATTACATTTAAAAAAATATTTTATTAATTGAAAACCTGCATTCATAATATTGTTTGAATCATTTTATTTAGAATTTTTTTTTTTTAAATATTACTTTTAAAAAGCTTCACCAGCATTTCATATGTTTGAATTTCTTTTACTAAAAGAATCATTATTCAAATTTATTCTTTATGCAACCATATTTTGAAACCATAACGTTTCATTATTAACCAATAGATGGCGCCTGTAGTACATAAATAGGTTTGTTTACAAACGATAACGTTGTTTACATTTGTTTCTTTCTATGAAGTAGTTGTGTTTTATTAGTAAGATTTAAAATATCATATCTTTAATAGAAATCGGTTTATTTACTTATTTAATAGTACAAAAATTGAATCTAATTTAACTTCTTACTTTTTAATGACAATTTTTTAACTGTTTTATATGTTTTC